>WTSP01008806.1:0-12364 GCA_025331215.1 Actenoides lindsayi
CCCCCTCCCCCTCCCCCCCCCGCAGACTGCCCAGCACTTGTCGTGGGGCAGAAGTGGGACCGCCTGCGGCTCACCTGCAGCCAGCCCTTCAGCAGGCACAGCCAGTTCGGGCTCTCCTTCCTCCGCCTGCGCACGCCGATGGACCCCCCCGAGCACCCCCCGCCATCGCAGCAAGGCCCGGTAGGTGCCTCTCGCCGCTCTGTGTGCCGCTCACCAGACCCGGTGGGGCTTCTCCCGCCCCATGGAGAGTGCGTGGGGAGCACGGAGCACCACTCTCCGTTCCCCGTGGTGTTCTCTTGTCCCGCAGGAGGATGCTGAGCCCATAGACAGTCCCTGGCGCTCCAGCCCTGCTTTTTCCCGCACTTTCTTCCCAGAACCACGCTCGTAAGTAGCCTGGTTTGGTCCGTCTCCCTGCGCAGTCATGTCTGGAGTCACCTCGAGGTGTTGTCTTCAAGCCCCCGGGTGCCTGCAGCCCCAACTCCCACCAGCCCGTCTACTCCCAGTTCCCCATGGGACTGACGAGCTCCGGGGCCGACCCTCTCTTGGTCTCCAGGAGCTCCCAGGAGGAGCAGCTGAAGATTCGCCTGCAGCAGCTGGAACCAGGTGCATGGAGCCCATCCTGCCTCAGCCGCCCGGCCCAGATGGTGCTGTTGGCAGCACGGAGCCGGGCACTGAGGCCCAGGACCAGCACGGGCACCCTGGGGGGGGACTCAGAGCTGCCGGATGAGGACCCGGGAGGCCCTGCGGTGCCAGGTGAGCCAGGTGTAGGGCACGTTGCAGGGCAAAGAGCCTTGATGTGCCCCCCACCACACCATCCAGAGGGATCTCCCCTGGGGCAAGCTGGGGTGAATCCTCAGCTGCTGGGTGCTCTCAGTGCCTGGAAGGATTCTATTTTCCCTGCCCCACTGGCAGTCAGCTGTGCCCTGGACAGGGTGGCCATCCCCTGGGCAAGTCACCTTCCTCATGGGTGTGAGAGAGACCCGATGGTAAATCCCACAGCTCACCCCGTAGCCTCCTGTGATCCATTTACTGGCCACCTGTACAAGGTACAACAAGGCCAAGGGCCAGGTCCTGCACTTGGATCACAACAACCCCCTATAACACTGTAGGCTGGGGCAGAGTGGCTGGAAAGTGCCCTGTGGGAAAGGACCTGGGGTGGGGTGGTCAACAGCCAGCTGAGGAGGAGCCAGTGTGTGCCAAGGCGGCCAAGAAGGCCACCAGCATCCTGGCTTGAACCAGCACTAGTGTGGCCAGCAGGACTAGGGCAGGGATTGTCTCCCTGGGCTGGGCACTGGGGAGGCTGCCCCTCAAATCCTGGGTTTGGTTTTGGGCCCCTCACTCCAAGAAGGACGTTGAGGGGCTGGAGCATGGCCAGAGAAGGGCAATGAAGCTGGGGAAGGGTCTAGAGCACAAGTTCCTCCTGCTGAGGGACCTGGGGTTGTTGAGCCTGGAGAAAAGGAGGCTCAGGGGAGACTTTCTTGCTCTCCACAACTCCCTGCAAGGGGGTTGGAGCCAGGTGGGGGTTGGTCTCTTCTCCCAAGGAGCAAATGACAGGACAAGAGGAAATGGCCTCAAGTTGTGTCAGGGGAGGTTTAGGTTGGACCTGAGGAACAATTTCTTCCCCGTAAGGGTTGTCAAGTCCTGTACCAGTCTGTCCAGGGCAGTGGTGAGTCCCCATCCCTGGAGGGGTTTCAAAGTGGTGGAACTGTGGTGCTGAGGGACATGGTTTAGTGGTGACCTGGCAGTGCTGGGTTAACAGTTGAACTCGATGATCTGAAAGGTCTCTTCCACCCAAAACGATTCCATGCTCCCCCTGTCTGCAGAGGGGCAGTTGGAGCTGATGATTATAATTTTGTGTCAGGTGGGTGTTTCCCTACCTGTGAACACCAGTGGTTCTGTTCTCATCCTTCCAGGGGGAGCTCTGCCACTGATGGTTTGAGGACAGGGTCACTTCTTTTCCCACTGTTCCCCAGGATCCACACATGATGTCCCCCCAGCCCCCCTGAGATCCCGCAGGCAGCCGGACAGCAGGCAGCGAGCTCCCAGTGCTGCAGGAAGGTAACCCCTCATCTCAGCACCCTTCTGCTCTCACCCCAGAGCTTTCTCTGCTCTGAGGCTTCCAGCCTGATCTGGTCCCTGCCTGAGGCTGCTCCTTTGGGTGCACAGGATGCAGCCAGTCAAGCCCTAAGCTGGTAACTCCTCTTACAACCCTTTTGCAGGTCCCTGGCAGCCGCTCCAAGGACACGCAGGTCAGGAGGAAGACCCAGAGCCCACAGCCACCCAGAGAGAGGGACCAGGAGCCGCAACAGTGACGGGGACAGTGGTCAGGGGCAGATGGGCATCTGTCCCATCTGCTCAGGTGGGTGCCTGGCCAGGAAGGGTGCTCGGGCCTTAAAGGGACTCTCTGTCAACGCAGAGTCCACACAGGTGACCTAGGCAGGGAGCAGGACACGTTTCTGTGCGCACATTTCCCACAAAGCACTGTGTACTGTCTGTCTGTCCATTTGGGTTTGGAGGGGCTGTGAGGAGACAGTGGCAGATGGGGACAGCAGTGGCTCTGCCATCCCTGCTTGGGCATTGGAAGTCCCAGCAAGTGCTCTGTAGCTGGGAGAAGCAGAGGAGGGACGTCACGAGATGTCACAGTGTGCCATGAGAACCTTCAAGAAGAGTGTGAGACAACCCCAGAGAGCCAGGGCCACAACAGTGTAGTCACTCCCTTCCCACAGGCTGCTTCAGCCAGGACCTTCTCCCTGCACACGCCTCCAGCTGCGGTGAAGACCCCGATGATGCCCCCAGGCCTTCCTCCCTCGCCTGGGTGTCCTGCCCCATCTGCGGGCTGCCCTTCAGCACAGAGGAGGTGGAGCTACATGCCAGCGGCTGTGGAGAGCTGTCGGGGACACCGAGCAGCCCAACATCCCACCCTGGGGGGTAGGACAAGAGGGGTTTGGGGGGGTTAAGGCACTTGCCTAAAGAACTGGGACCGGGCCGCAGTAGCCGGACCGCCGCCCGCCGCAGCATCATCATCATCATCATCATCACCAGCCCCCCCCGGCACCGCCTGCCCCGGAAGCTCCCGGCGGAGCGGGGCGGGGCGGGCTGCGCGGCATGGCGGCCGTACCGGGCGGGCTCTTCGCCGTGTACAAGCCGGCGGGGATAGCGTGGGGCCGCGTCCGGGATGCGGTGGAGATGCGGCTGCTGCGCGGTGAGCGGGGCGGGATTTCCCCCCCCCCCTCCACTCCCGGGGTCTGCCGGCCGCCCCTGATCGCTCCTCGCCGGTTCTCTTGCAGAGCTGAACGCGGCACCGGGACGCGCCCCGCGGCAGCATGTCCGCTTCCTGCCGGCCCCGGCCGACGGCGGGGCCACGGAGCTGGTGGCCGTGAGGGTGCCGGTGCTGGCCGACCACCCCCTCGGTAAGGGTCGCCGCGGGGCCTCGGCCTGGGTGGGTGGTGGGACCCCTGAGGTGATGGGAGCGCTGGGGGGGTGTGCGCGGTGGGAGTCCCGGGGTGATGGGAACACCCGCCCCGGGCGGGTACCGACCCCGATGCTGTCTCTGTTGCAGTCCGAGGCCCACGGTTCAGGCAGCTGAAGATCGGAGCAGGTCACCGGCTGGACGTGAAGGCTTCAGGAGTCTTCGGTGGGTCTTGTCCCAGGGCAACACCGTGTCCCACAGGCTACGAGGTGGTGGGTTTCTGCGTGGGGAAGAAGTGGTGAACACTCAGCCATTACACAATGCCACCCACCTGAGGGTATAAATGCCAAAACACAGCAGAAACAATCTAACAAGACACCGGCAATGCCAGGAGACAGGAGCAACCATCTATCCGAGTACACAGGGCTTTGCTGTGAGGCCCTGAGCTCCTGTCCATGACCACGTAATCCCCCCCCATCGTAACCTCCACGTAACCCCCTGCCCATCTCCACTCCACCACTTGAACTGGCTTCCCTGTGGCCAGCATTGCAAAGCATTTGCCCTGAAGTACCCAAGTGGAAAGTTCTGGGGAAATCCAAGCACCCTTGTTACAGGCTCATCATACTTTTAAAGTCAGGCAGAAATTTGGGATCTAATTACACTATCAGACATGACTTCTAAAGAGATACGGCCCTGTCCAGGGGGAAAGAAAAGCAGTGTGAGTTTGCGGTGCTGTGTAAACGCACGTCAGTAACTGAGTAACAAGTTCTCTGTCTTCTGTGTTTCAGTACTTGGCATAGGCCACGGGAACAAGCTCCTCACTGACCTGTACAACTGCCACCTGACCAGGGTAGGTGATGGCTCTGAACAGCCTCAGAATATCCAAGTACAACCGCACCCTTGATTCCTGCCCCAGCTCCCCGGCCTGGCCTTGTGACAGCAATTCCACTTTAGAGTCTTAAAACCACCAATGCTTTTGAGAGCTTTTCAGGGTCCAGAATTTCATCCTTCACGCATGGCCATATGAGCAGAGGACTCTGCTGTCTTTTCGTGCAACATTGTCACAGCTTGCACTTCCTTGCAGCTGCACAGCAGAATATTGCTACTCAATTTCTTTAATATTTATTTGATAAATTGCACTCTCTGCCTTTCTTCAAGGTTTACACTATTGGTGGGCTCTTTGGTAAAGCCACTGATGACTTCTCTGACACAGGGAAGCTAGTAGAGAAGACAACATTTGGTAAGAAACTGAATTGATGTGGGGATTGTTCTTTCTTTTTTCATTTAAAACAAACAAAACCAAACGCCAAACAACGGCATGTTAACTGCAGAGCACTTAACCAGGTAAATTGCTCCACGATAAAAGATATGCCTGACAAGCTTTCTAGTCGTCATTTTTACATGCAGCCCATGTGCAATCTGACAGTGTAGTCCATCTGTTCTAAATTCATCCACAATATATGCAAAGTCAGTATGAGTTCTGGTCACAGTGGTTGCTACTGGATTGGGTGGGACCCATATCTCTCTGTAAATGATACTTGGAGGTGGCAGTTTAGAACCTTTCATTGAATGAGACTCTTCAAACACCCGATAAGAGAAACTGGAGCCAACGTCTTGAAATCAATTAAGCAAAATAATTCTTCCCTTCCTAGTGCAGCGCTGCGCTGCTCTGTGCATCACCACGGTACAGCAGAAGCGACTCTGCTAAAGCCACCTCAGCAGTTCTCATCAGCCCATTTTGATGTGACCGCCTGCCAAAGGGACAGCAATGCCCCGATGGCACATTTCAGGCTGCTGTCTGCGTCCCGCTTCTGGATGGATAATTGAGACTTTGTTTCTACCTTAATAATTGCAGATCATATCACAAGGGAGAAGCTGGAACGGATTCTCGCTGTCATTCAAGGAGCAAATCATAAGGCCCTGCTGATGTACGTATCCATCAGGCCCGATCTGACTGCCATTTGCTGATCTCTAAAACAAAGGAGATGATTTTGTTTGCCATAATCCAAGTTGGAGTGCTAGACAGGAGCAGAGAGAAGGTACTTGGAGCAGTCTGTGCTCTGGTGACAGGTTGCAGTTAAGTGTCTTTGTATCCTGAAATCTCCAGCTATTTTAGGACCTATTAGTTACATTAGGACCTACAAAAACACCTTGTAGACGTGACCAAGTACCTTCTTCCTAAACTGCTATACTACTGATGTTACATGTATCATAGCATTAAAACATATGCAACTACTCAACTCACAGGCAGTTTTAAGCATAAAAATTGCAGCTGTACTTTATTGGAGGGGGAGATATTTTGAATCCCATTGAAGAGAAGTCCCATGTGTCTGCTCCCTTTTGAATTTTCCAGGTATTCCAACATTGACATGAAAACACAAGAAGCATACGAGCTGGCTGTCAAAGGGCTGATTCGCCCCATGGGGAAAAGCCCTCCGATAATCACAGCGATCCGGTGCCTCCAGTTCGCGCTCCCAGAATTCCAGCTAGGTAGGACTGGTGGAAAGCATACTGGGGGAGTCTAGGTTTATATTATGGCAAATAAGTGGGTAAACTTCTGTTTCTTATTCGTGATTTAATGGAAAATGAGTTGGTGGGAAATTTCTATCAACGCGTAACTGGTGACCTCTGCAGAGCATTGAATGTTTTGTAATTTCCAGAGTCACAAAAGCAGCTCCTCGTTAGATACACTTCTTCAGTGTGCTGGAAAATTTTTTTGGTAGGGCAAGATCTGGAACCCCCGTAATACCAAAGCTGCTTTATAGGTCAAGCCAGCTGTACACCTTGCTTACAGGTTTTCCCTGCCAGTTCCAGATCTTAGACTGAAGCAAGAAAGTTTGCATAGTGAATACTGCTGGGGCAAAACTCTTCCTTGTCCCAGTGTAATGCAGTCCAGTGTTTGGGTTTGTTTAGAGCGTGGTTTGCTTTCCTACAGCCCATCTTCTCACAAATTATATTATTTAGAAGGTACCTTTTCTTACCCACTTTGAAATACCTAAATTTCTACATTAATCTCCTGTATCTGTGAGGGTTTTTTTTAAAGCATTCCCTGTGGGAGAGGCTAAGACACCCTGCACTATTCCAGTCAATCATAAGCTTCCAGTCTCTTCTACCAAACCTGTTCTTTCAGCATAACTGTGAGGGATGTCTGGGTTTAGAGACAAGGTCTGAATTTGTGTCAATTCTTCTGAAGGGATCTCTCTGTCCTTCTAGAAATCCATTGCTTGCATGAGACTCAGCAGTACCTCCGGAAAGTAGTTCACGAGATCGGTCTGGAGCTGAAATCATCTGCTGTGTGCACGCAAGTGCGAAGAATACGCGACGGTGTCTTCACACTGGATGATGCTCTGCTGAGAACGCAGTGGGACCTGCAGAACATACAGAATGCAATTTCGGGCTGCCAGCTCAAAGTGAAAACGGAGATAGAGAGAACACTAGGCCATCAGGATGAAAGCCAGCTTCACGAGATGGATGCGGAGATGGCCCACGCTGCAGACAGCTGAGGCTGTGCCACGGAGGGGACGTCCACAAGCAATCTCTGTAGCACAATAAGGCAGCTCCACGCTGACAGCGTGATGGACAGCAGAAGGAAAGAGGTTAATTGCAGTTCACTTCCACCCTTTCCTTGAGATGACTTTAATCAGAGAGGCATTTTTTTCAGTGACAGGCTGTATAATTTTTTTTAAAGCATCACAAACAGTTCATTAGCAGGAGTTCGCTGTGCCAAAATTCCTGTTGACTTCGGGAACATGAGGTTGCTAAGGGATATAAAAACCCATCCCCAAATTGTTTAGCAGCAGGAAATAGCGTCGCAGAGAGCTGTATTCCCTTGACTGCGTGGATTTATTTGTTCCTGGCAGCATAACTTACCTACTATATGGATTTTATTTTCCCTCTGTTGTCTAGAGTATTTTCTTTCCATTAGCCCTGCTTTCAGACACATAAGAGCTCAAAATCAGATTAGAAGAGGGGTGTGCAGGAGAAAACAGCTTACACTTAAACAGCTTGTAATAGGGACTGGTGCATAAGAGACACAAGAAATAAACTGAAAGTGACCTAACGGGGAAGAGGCTGGTTCTTGGCTCAGAACTCATCCAGGAGGACACTGACTCATTAAAAAAGAGCATGCTGCTTGTTTTTCTGCTCCTTCCCCAGAGGAACTAAGGGTGTTGAGGGGTCGGTGGTGTCCTGTTCTGCAGCAGGTCCACACAGAGAGCATGTACTGCCCTCCAGTGACACTCTGTGCTCTGTAATACCATTTGTTCTCCATTAGCACATTACAGAAGGGTCTGACTTAGCACAAATACACTGTCTAAATTTAAATTAAAACCATGAAGTTACACTTACCATTATTGCACTCAATATTTTTCCAGCTCTAGGCTTAGCTAGGAAGTTGGGAGATTTATAGAAAGCATTCCTCTCCCGGATTTGGACAAGGGCTGGTGTATTTCACCTGCCAGATGATGGCTGTTAAGGTACAAGAAGTAACTCTGGGAGGAACGGTAAGGGCAGGGGCCGTGAAGTGTCAGAGTGCAGTCCTGTCCAGAAGCACCCCAAGAGTTATTAACAGAGTCCCTGGAATCTTCCAGCAATTCTGGGTTTCCCTGCTCTGCACAGAGCAGCCAGAACAGCAGTGGAGCCTCACTGTGCTAGCTGCAGAGCCCCAGGAACCTCCCAAGGACAGTTTGCTCTTAACTCAGCTGGTTCCTTGTGTGTTCATCCTCCACAGACAAGGGACTGGGCTCAGGGCACTTCCATGAACAATGGTCTTGTGAACCCATCACCGCAGAAGAGCAAGTGGTGGAGCCGGGCAGAACCCTTGCACAGCTACAGCTCCAAGTTCTAATCCTAGTGCTCCTGCAAGGAGGGGAAGAAAACAGACTGCTCAGTCCTTAAATAACCCTCAGTAACCTTGGTAATTGAGTACACTGGCTTACACCCAACACACACTGGAGGAATTTCTGTATATACTTCCCACTGCAAAAGCCATTTCCAGTTGTGTGTGCCATTGCCAGACTAACGTTTTGGTTAGAACACTCCAGGTAAACCAGTCCTTCCACACAGCCAATAAAGTTAACATTTCCCAGTTCTACCTTTCTTGTGACATTTTTCCTCCCCTTGAAACTAGTCTGAAACAGAGGAGTTCTCCACACTGGGCAAGAAGGGTTTCTGGTGGGGAGGATATACCTGTAACCATACCCAGGAGAGTCCATTCTTAGATGAGCCCTTCAGAGAAGCAATAGCTGCTTGTTAGCAGAAATGTGCTTGAACAAATCACAGAATACACAGCACTTTGTCTGTCCCCTGCTTCAGACCCCTCCCCACAGCTTTTGTGGCAAACCAAGATGCTTGTTAGAGATGCTTCTGTGCCAGGAACAGGACCCAGAGTGCAACAATTATCTGTTCTCAGCAGCAACCTTGCGACCATTTTCTGGTTTCCCAATGCTAGATTCATTTGAATCAGATTTGGAAATAATGAGCAGACTCCAGCATGGGCCTGACTGGAGACCAGCAGGGGAAACTTACTGGCAAGGATGTCTCAGAAGTAGAAGCAGGCAGAAGGACATCAAGCTTGAGTGAAAAAGGAACAACGAGTCAGCAGAGTACTTAATCACTTAGAACTGTTCAAACCAGCCAAATTTAGTCTGTGCAGTCACCCTCACTCCTAACACCTGACATTGAAACACTCACGCTCTCAACACCCCTTTGTGTTCAGGACACCGCTCACTTTCACAGTGACTCTGCATTTAGAAGAGAGCAAAAATAATTCTGCACCTCTCTACTGCTGAGTAGGGCTGCCACACAGTCTCCATTCAGTCCTCAGAAAACAGTTGAATAATAGATGTTGTCTCAGAATATAGTTTCAGAATTTGTTCCCAGGTACATGCCATGTCTCACAGGCTCCTACAGTGAATTACTGAGTAGTGTGACAGCTGCTTTATTCAGACCAGAGAGTTGAACACAGCTTTACATTTTGCCATTTACTACAGAAATGATACCAAACCTCTAGATACCAGAGCAGTTAAGTACAGAAATACAGAACACCCAGAGTTACCCAGATATGATCATAGACCAAAACATCCCCCCTCAGACAACCACCACCTTCAGCCTTCTTCCTTCCCTACTTCTGAGAGTTTTTTCTTTCTTTTCAAAGCAGCTATTTCATTGCACATTTCTATGTCCTCACTTCCTCTCTCCATCCATTCAGTATCCAAATAGCCCCTGGATGTTGTAGAGGAGCAAAGGCTCCATGGGAAGAGTCTGAACATCAACCTGAATAACAAGCTTTCCAATAAAATAAAAATACTGTTGATCAGGTAGTAGATGAAATTATCCAAAGTCCTACATCCTTTTCCCACAAGCAGGAAACAGTCGACAGATTCAACAACTTTCACGTTCCAAAGCTTCTTAGAAACAAGGCTGTTAACCCATCCTCTGCTGCAATTCTACATTCATACTTCTGAGGCCACTTTATGCCAGTCCTAAACTGGTAGGACACCAAAACATAACGGCCCAGAACAGTCATTTCTGCAGGATGTAGCAGTCTTCAGGTTCAACACTAGTCGCTAAGCTCCAGATCGTAGTCAGGGTAGAGCTGCTTTGTAGTAACCCCTCGGATAACAGCTAGAAAAAGAAATACCATTGTTTTCATTAAACAAAGATCAGACCAGTCAGAAACCTTGTGTTTTCCTTCCAGTAGCCCATAGCTATAGCCTATAGCTAAGAAACCAATCTAAGGTTTTGCAGCTCTGCTCTCTGCTGGTCTCAATGCTTTTCTGTCTTTAAGCACATGAAGAACAAGACTGACAAGAATTAACGAGACTTACCAAATTTTAGTAATCCATAATGGATTAAAACACCACTAAATGACAATTATTTCACATCCTCAGCTCTAAAAACACTCCAAGAAAATAATGACAGAAGTGTTTGCGCTTGCAGAAGTGACTGGGTAAATATAAGCCTAGAACTGAAGAGTCTGTAAAACAAGCTCTGCCCTCGCGGCGTAGCAGCTTCTCTATTGTTCTGTGTGAAAACATTGACTCAGAAATTCAACAGCTTTCCCCTTCCTTACCCAGCTTGCCCAGCAACATCTGTCCAGCATCTTTAATATCGTTATACTCATGGAGCAGAGAGATGTGCTGCTCCAGTTCCTCCAGGCTGTAGCCTCTGTAACAATAAAACCAGAAGGGTCAAAAGCAATGCCGAGGGATTGCTGCTGCTGTGCAGCGAGTGCTGCCACCACCCACAGAGCACAGCAAAGGGTATTTGAGATGCCCAAGCCTGGCATCTCAAAAGCAGAATTTGAAGGCAGCAAGTACAGCTGCTGCAAGTCAAACATTAAAGCTACAAATGAACAGATCCTCATTTTGAGTTTATTTTTGCCACTTTCAAGACTTATTAAAAAAAAAACAAACCAAAACCAACAAGCAATCCACCCAAGTTCTCAGGATCAAGTAGAGACTGGAATAGGCTGTGGTGAACTCAATCTGTATGTCTCTCTAATCTGTAGCTGGGGAAAAAAATAAGAAGGTCTGTTTATCCTTCAGTACAAAACAAAAAAGCTTTTGGAACAGCCTTTGTTGTTCTACCATTTCCATTCCATGCACTACACATTATCCTAGAAAATATCACTCCTTCACAACAACCAACCCACAGACATTCCCTCTCTTTAAAAGTCAAGCAGCAATTTTATCTCAAAACAATTGCTAATAAGCAGCTGCCACAACGTGTCCTAAGAAACCACACTGTAGGTGGCACCCAACGTGCCAAAGTGTTATACGGGCCACTTGCCTGCCTGGAAAACACTCCTGCTTCTGGAACACAAAGGTGTAACACACTCACCCACAAAACAAGTGAATAGTTGATCAAGATAGAACAACAAAAAAAGGAAACAGTTTTATCTGGGACTAAATTTAGCAGGTTATACAAGTGATGATCTCAATTTAATCCTGACATGAACAAGCTCTTCCGGTACGGTGATGTGTTGTAACATCACGATGGTTAAAATTATTCTTTCCCAGTTAACACATAATTACCTCAGCAACACCTGGGGTGAAGTCAAAATCCTCTTACCCAAGCTTCTAGTAAAACTTGTTTTGCTTACCCAACAAAACAGAAAGAAATTCCTCTCTTTAGCAGGTCCCATAACTCAAAACAACGCTGTATTGCAACATGATAAAAATGGCATCATAAGAGGTCAGCTTTTAGCTTTAATTCCTGGACCTGTATTTTGCTTTCGAAACAAAGATAAATGAGGCATCACAGTGAATACTGAGCTTGTCAAAGACCTACTCGGACAGTAATTGTGCAATTTCCTGGTCTAGAGCAAGGTCTTTCTGTTTCAGCTCTTCGATTTCGTACTGCAGGGTTTCTTTGGTGGCTCCATTAGGCTGGCAGGACCTTGGAGATGGGATCTGCAGAGCACAGAAGACATTTAACACTAACTGAGCCCTAGATGAGATGCTACAGTGTTGGAGGGCACCGATCAGAAAGCGCTCTGTGTGTCACTGGGATAAAAAGGGAGGAAAAAAAGCTAAAGAAAAAAAATATCTCCTAGGCTGCAAGAGGGGGAAGCTCAGGTATTTATTGGTTTATGTAACATTACCCTGCTGCATATTGTATTCTATAGAGTTTTGTAGATTTACAGTATAAAGTGAAAACAAAAACAATAATCTGGCTTTTAAGAAGGGTCGGCAATGACTCGGGCAACCAGCGACTGCACCCGCCGGGAAAACCCCCCCCGGCTGTGCCGGGCCGAGCCCCCGCGAACCGACGAGCGGCTGCCGGGGGTGCACCGGTCACCACCGGCCCCGTTCCCGGGGAAAGCCACCGAGCAGGGCCCACCTCCCGCTCCAGCCCGGGGGGGGACTCACCGGTGACTTGAAGCCGGCAGCGCCGCTCCGCCGGCCGCCACCGGAGGCCCTGGCAAAGCAGAGGGAGCCGCGTCAGGGCCGG
>WTSP01008807.1:0-56806 GCA_025331215.1 Actenoides lindsayi
ACCCAGGGTCTCTCTGCAGACATTGCACCTGGAGCCTCTTCCTGCCCCCCCCTCCCCAAATAAAGCCCCCCCGTGGTCTCTGCCTTGGTTCAGCTGGTTGGGGATGGGGCGGGGGTCGGAGCGGGGCCGTGGGGCGCTCCGAGCGCGTTGGGGGGAGGAATTTAGGACCGCGGCGGCTGCCGTCGCTCTGGCGCCGCCCGCCGGTCCCGCCCACCTGGTGCTCTCCGAGCTGCGCAGGCGCAGTAGACCCGGAAGCGCCTCCGTACAGCGGCGGGCTGGCCGGGCCCGGCCCCGCCCATCTCCTGGCGCCGCCTTCGCTACGCAAGCGCAAAGAACCAGGAAGCGGCTCCTCTGGGCGCCGCCATATTGCTCCCGCTCCTTTCCGTACGGCCCGGTGGTGGTGGCGGCGGCGGCGGCGGCGGCGGCGGCGTCGTCTCCCGACCGGCCGGGCTGCGCGGCGGGGGCCGGGCCGGCTGCTTGCGGAGCACCCTCCCGTGGGCTGGGCACAGAAGCCGCCGGCTTGGGGAGGCCTGCGAGGGCTGGCGAGCGGCGCGGCTTCCTCTCCACGCCGTGGCGGCCTGTGAGGCCCCGTCTCTTGGGGAGCGTTTAGGCCCCGGCCGCGCTTCCCGCGCTGTCGTACCGGGCGGCGAGCTGCGGCCTGCAGAGCCGCCTTCCTCTCCTCCGCTTGTCACCCCTGTAAAGCCTCTGAGGAGCTCCTTAACGCTCTGCGGCGCCTCACTTCTGTTTTAACGCTGCCAGCCCCGGGGGCCAGGTGAGGCAGCGCCCGTGTTCTTCCTTAGCTGCTCGTTTCCCGGCAGGATGCTGCGTTGAGGGGGGAAGATGGCTTTGCGAGCCCGGCAGGTCTTTCGCTGGCGTTACCTGCTGCAAGCGGCCTGTACTGCTGAGCTTCCTCAGAGGCCGAGTGGCCACAGCAGCACCGCGCAGGCCTGTCGTGGATTGGCTCCTCTGGCCCTCCTGCCCTGTAGAAATTGCCGCCTTCCCTGGGGATTGCAGGCGTGCAGGCGTGTATCTCTAGGAAGCTGTTCTCTGCTTGGCACTGCCAAGGATGGATCCTTTTCTCCCCAAAGTAACTTGCCTTCACCGGTAAAACAGGAACTAGTGAAAGCAGAAACGTTACCTGACCTGAATGCCACAACACTGTATGAAGGTAAGAGGCCTTAGGCAGGTTGTTTCCCTCGAAATTCTTCCAAGTCGTGCTTGCAGTGCTACCCTAAGTTTTGTTGGGTTTTGTTGTGGTTTTTTTGTCCTGTTTATCTAAAACATTAATCTGAAGTTCCTGACTTACACTTGTTTGGGGCCTCTAGGTAATGTAGAATGCCTGTGGTCACTCTAGCATACAAAGAGTATCTTTTAAGATGAGATAAAGCTCTAATGTTTTGGGTAGAAATGTCAGTCTGGAGTTGCTGTTTGAAGGCCTCATCTTTTCATCATTCTGCCTGTAGTAGCTGAGCATTAGCCTTGCCCTCATAGTCGTGATGGTACAAAATAAATGGTTGGGTTGGTCGGGGCGGGGGTTGTTGAGCAGGACCGGGGAAGGCCAGCCCTGAAGCAGGTCGCTCAACACAGGCGTCGGAATGATCAGGGTTGAACAACGGGAGGCAGCAGTGTGAAGCCTGCTTAATCACTGTCCTGAGGAGAAATGCCAGTCCAATTATCTGCTAAGGAAAGCACATTGATTCAACGTCGCCTTGGTGTTGTTGCCCTCAGGAAATTGCCTCCTTTTTCTCTATTTTTATAGCTAAATGAGGATTAAAAAAACCCAAAAAACAAAAAAACCCACCAAACCCCGTTCTCTGAAAATAATTTTAATACACTGAGGAATCATGGAATTGTCAGGGTTGGAAGGGACCTTAAAGATCATCTAGTTCCATCCCCCCTGGATTTCTACACAGTCTTGTATGTTCAGATTCTTCTTTGAGCCCAGCCAACTTGGATCCCACTGAGCTTATTTTTGGGGTGGCTCAGAGCTGCAACTGAGATCTGTGTGTTTGTGCAGCTGGTTCTGGAAACAGTGTTGCACCAGAACTGACAGGTCAGCCAGCTTCTATGTGCCTGCACCTGTGGTGAGGTTTATGTGCCAGATTTTTATCTACCAGCAGACTTACTGTTGCGTACGTGTGCGTGGAGCTTTCTGCCCAGCTGGCAGTGAATATAGTGAAATAAATGTAATTGGTAGCTTGGTTGTTTTTTTTTCCTGTGGTTTGAGTTTCTGATAGAAGATGTAAAGAACTTGAGGTTGTAAAAAAAAAAGGGCATCTGTGTTTTTGGAATGGACCTTAGCATCTATTGGTTTGGTCTGCAACAAGTTGAAAGAAAATACTTGATATCCATATGGATTCGTAGAGAGTTCTTATTACTGTTTAAGGAGTTTACTAAATGTTGCTAAAAATGTTTTACCCTGTGTTTATTTCTGAGGCTTTGAGAAGTGGGAAGACCTTCAACAGCTGTTGAACTAGTCTGTGCAACTCTTCCTAGAACGTTAGAATCATCGTACTTTGGAATCTGTTTTGGTAGTTCTGGTGTGGCTTGGTTTCCTTGACATGAAAGAGCGTTACCCTCGTCTATAGGAAGTCATTGTGCAAAGTTACAGGGCACAGAAAATCTTCAGCCTGAAGAGTTTGTAATTCAGTAATCAGTTTGATAATTGAGGTGGATGTTAGCAGCCAGCCTGCAAACAGTAATCCTGATCTATCTGCTGAGAACTCCTGTCAATGGAAAAATAGATCAGCTTAGAGAATACTTGAAACACCTAAGCAAGCATAATGGTGTTCACTTGGAAACCTTAATGAGTATCAAACAGAGTTTGATTTCTTTAGCTGTTAGAGGTGGTGTTAGTCAACAGACATTCTGTAATGGGTAAGACATGTAGCTTGGTTGAAGTTGGCTGTGAAATAACCTTGAAAGTTAAAGCAACTTCAACACAGGCATCAGATTCAGAAGAAGCACAAAATAGTGAGCTTGTCAGGTGATGACAAGTAATCTTTGCAGTAGCTGCTGATCTGGATCTGATCAGGCAAGAATGCTGTTGTGAAGAAATTAAAGATGATTCTTTTTCAAGGTGGTGTGATCTGTTGTCTTCAGTGACCAAGGCAGCAGACTGAAAGCAGGCTTGCTGGCTACTACACCCAGATTTGGCTACATGGGCAAGAGTTGATGGGCAGTGACAAGGAGATGGAACAGAGACAAAGAGTGGGAGTCTGTGGTTTCAGATAATAATAGATTAGCTGTTCACCTCATGCACGGTGTTTCTCCATTTTGAAATGGATTTTAAGAGATCTATATAATATTTGGTGGGAGCAGCTTTGTCTTTTGCAGAATACATTTGGATCTTCCGTATTTGTTTCTTAGACTGGGATGATGTCCCACCATCATCTGCTTTGGAGGAGATTTCTGAGGAGGAAGCTGTACAGATAATTGCAGAACCAATTCTACCTCTTCAGTCTTCCACGCTGCGAGATTATGTTGATCACTCAGAAACCCTGGCAAAACTTGTCCATCTAGGTATGTTTGATTTTGTTTATGTGGTTTGCCTGTGTCTGGAGCTTTGGATATTCTGTAATTTATGTTTTGATCTTACTGGTTGCCTTGTAAACTTGAAAATAGGAAGAGCAACAGATGGCTTAAAGCAGCAGACTGATGTCCATGGTAAGTGGAAAAGAGAGGGGACTGGATGACTTGCTAGCAATGCCATATTCCTTGAGACAAAGCTGTCTAGTTTTAGTCCCTTAGTGCTGTGGGCTCTAGAAGGAGCCATGTCCTAGAGCTTTCAGAGTTGAGGAGCACTTTGTGTAACTTGATTAGTCTTTCTTCTTTTGGGCTGATTAAGGGTGCTTTAATTTCCTGCAAAAGAAATTGCAGCTCTTTGTCCTTGGAAGAAGGGAGGGAAGGAAGGAAGGAAGGAATGAAGGAAGTTGCTGTGCAGAACCTTAGAAGTGGGGCACAGTAATCTGGAGAGGCAAGAATGAAGGGGTGGAAGAGAACCTTACTTCTCATCAAAATATACTTGAACTGTGCAGGGGTAGTTGAGTTCAAGGTTGCTGGCCACCTCCTTGCTTACCCAAAGTGCAAGGAACACCTGAGGGAGGTTGGAGAAAAATATTTGAGGGGCAGACCTGGCCCAACGTAGTAACAAATTGGTATGTGTGAGTCAGTATCCAAGGGCACTTCACTGCAAAAGTGTCCCCTTCCATCGTCTAATAGAGTTGGGAAGATATCTGTGCAACAAGAGTAGGTCTCTACATATGGCTTGTGCTAGTGTACTTGATTCTTCACGTGCAGGATTTGCTGCAAATGTCTTCCTTTGAAAAATAAACTCAGGGAAGGTACCTAAAACGATGGCTTATCTGGAATTTTTCCACAATATACAAGGTGTTGTGACCTTGCTCTGTTAAGCTGTGTTAAGCAATTAAAGTATGCTAAACCAGAGCAAAAAAGGAGTAGTCCTCTACATTTCAACATGCCTTCATGAAACATTTTTTGGAAGTAGCGTGTGTATTTTAATTAAAAGAATTCCTAATTTTGTCTGTTGTAGGAGTTGACTTATCCCAAGTGGAGAAACGTCAAAAGGCAGGTCAGCTCTTACTGACCTTGGACTTTGAAAAAGATATAAGAAAAATACTTCTGTTTCTTAAGGATGTGGGTGTAGAAGACAATCAGCTGGGACCATTCCTGACCAAAAATCCATACATCCTTGCTGAAGATCTGGAAGCTTTAGAAACCAGGTAAGCCTTACAACCAGCAGTAGAGTGTTAACCCCTTAGCTTGAAGATCTAGTTTCCCACTTGGCTCAACACTGTCTGAACCTGTGTTGCTGCTGTTTCCTTTCTCATTCAATCTCTGACTCTGTGTTCCTGTGCCTTCCCATCATTCAGCATTAATGCAGTGGTATCAGTCAACAACCTGATCCACCTTAAACTGAGCACAAGACTACAATGAAATGATTTTTTTGTGTGTTCACACTTGTATGGCCTTGCACTGTTCTTCGGTCCATAAAATGAACTCCTATTCTTAAAAGTTACTTGACAGGTCTGTATTAATTCAGCAGTTCTTTTACAGAACAACTTGCGTGTGTGTCTGCACTTTGTAATGAACTCAAAATGTCTTCATATTTAAAAATTCCAGAAGAGTAAGTCTGTCTGTTTGGCTGTTGCATTTATTAGCTGTTTGAGACAGAAATCTGAAAATACAGCTTTTTGGAAACAGGCACATTAGTAGACTCATGTCTACAATAGACCTGACTTCTCTTTCTTCTCTGTTCATCCATCCTCCTGTTCAGTAAGAGAACTCTCAGAAACGATGTCCAAAAAGAACCTGTGTCATTTTTCATCAGCAGTTTTGAGTCTAGATGTCAGAGTTTATTATACCCTTCTGAAGAGAGTATTTTTTGCTATGCTGAATGTTCTAACTCTCCTGTGAGGTTAGATTTGCTTTTCTGTGACTGTCCTGTGGCACTGCCTGGTTAGTGAAGTAGGGGGCTGAACAGGCCAATCCAATTCTTTAGAATACTTCTTGTAGAGTAGGGCTAATGGTTGGACACGATGATCCCAAGGGTCTTTTCCAACCTAAATGATTCTGTGATTCTGCAGCTTGAGGGTTTTTTTTTCCCTGCAAGTCTGTCTCTGGCACTGGTGAATGTTTTTCTCCAAGCTTTAAAGTAAGTGTGCAGTGGACGGTGTATGGCAGGCTGCGAAGTGAATGTGTCTCAGATAGCTGTCTTCTGAAAGCTGAGTATCACCTTTGCATAAACACTTAAGTGCAGATGGACATGGTATTGGTTACATCACTTTGGAATGGTTTATTGCTATGGATTCCACGTTGCCAGGAAACAAAACAAAAATTTCAATAGATTTGGCACTTGACTTCAGATAAACACTGTAAAAGTCAAAACATTCCATAATTCATAACAATTTTGACAGTTGCAAATCAGTGTCTGTACTGCAGCTGCACCAGATGCTTTGTTTTATGGTATTGCTAATGATGACTTAAAACTGTTCACAGGCTACAACAGAGCTGCTGACCCCTGTTGTAGAACGAGGGCTAACCTCCAACACACACAAATTTATCTCAGACTGTGGTCAGGTTGGGTGATTGTGCTTCTTTAACATACCAGTTTCTAGAATCAGGTTATTGCAATCTTGCCATCCCTCTTTTAAGCCTCTTACCTTTCCAGGGTGTGAAGAAATGCTTCAGAAGTGAATCTTAGTGACAGAAAACAAGTGGAGGGGAGTCAGAACAACCAAAAAGTTTTATTTTTCATCTGCTCTTTTAGCTGTATTTCTAGAATGCCTGGCAGTTGTGCCTTAGGAAAATTGAGTGGAAGAAATATAGCGTAGACAAAATGCAGCATTCAAAACATAGTGGGATTGTTTTTGAAGGTCTCACTGTTCATTGTTATGTTATGTGTTTCTCACTCTCTGAACCTCTCCTTGTCTCTGAGGCTTCTGCAGCCAGTTCCATCAGCATCATCTGGAGCCAAGGCTGCTATACTGCGTGCTGGGGTGCTTGGTCAGTTAGAAATTGGTCCTCTAGAGCTTGCTCTTAGATGCTCTGTCTAGAGGTTATTGGCTTGTGATGACTTTATTTTCGAGGATTTGTGGAAAGAGAGGGAGGTTGTAGGGACTGGAAGGTTTGGGGTTTGGTTGGTGGGGTGGGTTTTTTTGCCCTCACAAGATGTGATTTAACAGACAGCCCATCTTTTACTGAGTATCTGCTTCTGCAGAATATTCTGCAGTATATTTAGTATCTTAATTACTGCCAGATAAAATTGGTTCATCTGGCAGCAAATACTTCTGTATATGCTCATCCACAGGTATAACCAAAGCTCTTCAAATTGTAGGGTTTTGGTTTTTTGCAAATGGTGGTACGTGGGTTAATTATGTCTCTTTATTTTGTGTGCTGTATTTCGCCCCCATTCCTTTCTCTGGAGCTATGGTAATAATCTACTACAAGTAGTATTTTAAATAGGATTTCACTTTCACCAAATTCAGCAAAGTTTGGAAAGAAAGCACCTTCTGTATAACATAAAAAAGCTAGCCAGCCCCTTTTCCTTTCTGACAACCACATGTTTTGTAACTAAATCATTAGACCAGTGACTAAAAGTAGGGACCTACTGTAACAAAAGTAACTTCAGCTGATTTAGAAACATCTTTTTGGACAATCTCTACAGATAGCATTGTTCTATGATACTTCCACTCCACTGCTATTGGCAAAACAGGGATATATGAGATACAATAGTACTCTGTTCTTTCAGCAGTAGAAATGGAATTCATTAAAATAGCAAAAGGCTGTATATATCTTCTTGTCCATACCCTGTGATGATCTATTAATATGTTTGCAATCGAGGAGACAGGTTGGTAGTTAAATGTACATTAACATAGTTATCTGCTTGAATACAGCTGGAAGGAATTAAAATCTGTCTTCAGTATTGACATTCTGCTCTGAGGTTTATTTTACTTCTGATTAATTGGAAGGGATGGTATTTTGCTTTTATGATAACTGCAGATTTCCCCCTAATTATTTTTGGCAGGGTTACGTGTTAATGCTAGAACATCTGTCCATTTTTAAGATATCATTGAGGAATTCAAGCATTGAATAAATGGGGGCAATAAAATTTTCATCACTGGATTTTATTTTGGTTTTGTTCTTTCTAGAGTGGCTTACCTAAAATCAAAAAAATTTGGTAAGGCAGAAATTGCTCAGATGGTCTCAAGAGCTCCATATTTGCTGCTGTTTTCGGTGGAAAGACTGGATAACAGACTGGGTTTCTTCAAAAATGAACTTGGTCTCAGTGTGAAAAAGGTAAAGATTATACACTGAAGTCTTTAGGCACTTTGTTAGTGACAACTGTAAGGCCTCAGAACATGAATATTTCAAGTGTTTGGAGGTTATCCACAAACATTAGTGACACTACCAGTGGTAATACAGAGGGTTACAGGAGGGTATGTTGATTTTAACTGTGTGTAGAAGTAATAGGGGCATCTAATATTCAAAGGTCCTGAAGCACAGTTCTTGAAAATGATCTGCTGCAGGTTGTTGTCAAACAAGCACGTGTGTGTCTGGTTTTATCATCTGAGCTGGGTCAGGGGACTGAATTGCTGAAACAGCAAGCAGCTTTTTTAACTTCTAGAAAATTAATTTTCTCTCTTCATCCCTTCAAGATACTGTAACATACTTAACACACTGGTGAAAAATAGTCTTATCTGCAATTTATATTATCAAACTAAATGCCAAATCATATTCCCAGCTCACCAAGTGTAACCCCTGAGTTTGCTCATGAGTGCTTATCACATTACATGCTTAGCAGGCATTTAGCACTGTGCTTCAGGATTGTCAGAGGAGGCAGTAGCTGGAGTTTCCTGGAATAACTGGGCAGTGTTAGTAGTTTCCTGCTGTAGCTGGGGATTGCAATAAATGTCAAGTTCCAAGTGGAATCTGGTGTGCTTCTATTGGCTTCTATTAGCTGAACAGTCACAGCTGTCACAGTGCCTGTTGCTGGCCTTTCCATGCCTGAGGTAAGATATCTCTCTGAAAAAGGGTTTAGTCACTGCCTTGTGCTCAGGGCAGATTGCAAGTCCTTGCATGGCTTACAGGGTGTGGAGTAATTTCTTGTATTGCCATAATACTATGGTCTAACCAGATCCTGAGGTAGACAAATTCCACTACAGCTGAAAAATACTTGCATAGCCTCTATCAGGTAGTGTTTTGTTGACTTTTGTTATTTTTTTTTCTTTTTCAAATGAACATATTTGAGTAATTTTAATACACTACTGCTTCGCGGAAACTTATCTTTGGGGTAGAAATAAAATCAAATGCAAGTGAAAGTGCATCCCTCTTTCAGCGGGGAGGGGAAGTTTATATGAGAATTTTGTATTTCTTTCACAGATGGATTCACAAACAAGTTTTCAGTAATAATCTTTCCTTTGTGTGTTTTCCCCTAATTGTAGACAAAGGATCTGGTAATTCGTCTTCCAAGGCTACTGACTGGCAAATTAGAACCTGTAAAAGAAACTCTTCAGGTGAGCTTATTAGTAGATACTAGAAATGTATTGTGTATCCACATAGTTTAAGAGTTGTCGGAAGGTAAAATTCCCCAAAAAGTCCTGCACAGAAAGAATTTAATGAAATAATTTTAGTGGAGATATAAAGTAAGTGAGGATTTTGTTAAGTAATTTCTTTTTCCTCTCTAGCTTGTGAGCTACAGCATACATGGAGCAGTATCTTACTGTCCTCTACTTGGATATAGGTTAGAATCTTCATTTGGCTCCCTTCCTGCCAGAAGTTGTTATCTGATGACAGAAATTGTTACCCATCTCTTTACAAGGCGTGAAAAATAGGGCCTGTTCCCTTTTTTTTTTTTTTTAATTCTCCCTTAATTATGCTTTTTTGCTAACTTGGATTGTCCATGAGAATTTAGGAGCAAGAAAATGTGCAGTTGATTATTTTCCTCTTGGCAGGTGGCTGGTCTGCCAGAATGTGCATTTGACACCTATTGTCTGATAGCAGATGGTCATTATTAACAACTCTTGGGTAAATAACTTCAAACCCACAGGGACCCCTTTCCCTTTTGAAAATGTAACTATGTATTGGTTTAATTATTGTGCTGTAAAGCCATCTAGGCCAAACAGCATGATGTAGTGTAACAATTTGAGAAATCACATCAGCGTATAACGCAAAACTATGAATTAAAATATATAATTTTCAGACAGACTTACTGTTCTGAAACTATTAAACAGTGGGAATCTTGCAATCTGAAATGTGTGTGTGGTAAGGGAGGAGACTGGAAAGTAGCAGACTGTTCCAATTAATAGTGCTTTCTTTTTGATGAACATTCTTTCCACAGGCGAGGGATTCAGTATATTATAATGAATGCGGTTTAAAGAACCTTGCTTCTGTCTATCTGTCTATCTAGCAAAGTCTGTAGTGTAGCATACTTATTTTTACCATGCTCTAGAGAGAGAGGAAGCAGCTCCAGACCTGTATGTCCTAAGCTGCCTGTGAGCAGGCAGTACTCAGTAAGTGAAACCATTTACCAGCAGTCCAGAAGTGATCTAGTCGTGTCCCTCATTTTGAGCAGGCTGTTGTTTAGAAACAACTGCTGCAGCTGATAGTGGTTATTTAAATAATCCACTCATGGACTAAAGGAGATGATGGGTGGCTTTTTCCATCTTCTGAAGGTTTCACCAAGCACGATTAGAGATTTATGAGTAAGGTAAAACTGGAAGGCTTGAGTTACCACTGCCTGCTGTGGGAGTCGTGCAGTGTTTGAATATCGCTGGGGCTTGCACAGTAAGGATGTTAGCATGTGGGGTTATGAGAGAGCTACTGAATGTTAAATATGCTTGCCATGAAACCGAGCACAGTCAAAGCAATTTACACTTGACCTCACTGTTCACATCACGAAAGAGCTGTTTCTTTTCAGAGTAGAAAAGGAAAGCTCAAGATGCTTGCTACAATTACCTCTACAGTGGGGCCAGTACAGCTGTACATATCCACTTATTTAACATCTGGTCTTTCTTGCAGTTGTGTGTCTTAATGCAGCAAGTTACTTTGCCAACTGAGATCCTTGGAAGACATCACTGAAGTGCAAATGTATCTCTTCATATTCGAATGCTGTCTTAGTTGATTAGTATTTCTTTTGATATGCAAATATTTATAAAGCAGATAAGAAATAACCAGGAGTTGAAAGACACGATTATAGTCACCTCTAGAAACAATTCCCTGTAAGGATCTGGAAGTCATAAGGTAGCTTCAAAACCCAGATTCTGAGCCCTTCCCTTTGTATTTGCCAGGCAGTTTTGGAAAAGAGCTGCAGCTTTGGCACATCAAACTGGAAAAACAAAAAGCACCACCTTTTTTGCCAACTGAAGAATTACCTGAGTTGGATTCGAAAGTCTGGTTACGTTGACTGGCAAGCAAGCACACCCACCCCTTGACTGAAAACAAGTTGCTTGTAAATGTCACTGGAGGACAGAAGAAATGGCTGAGTTACCAGACACTGTTGTAGGCTGAATTCCTTTCTCAACAACGCAATGAACCGATTGCCATTCTGCACTTTGGGAGGAGTGCTCATGATTTTATTGAAAAAATGTGGTTTGTTTTTTCTTTTGAGAAACCATAATTGAAGTCAAGGCAGTCTCTGAAAAAGACATCTTACTTTAGGCATCAACCAGATGTAAAAAAAATTGAATACACTGCATATTCTACACATCTCATGTTCAACAGACTTCAGTTGAAGACTACAGGACTGAAATGATACCTTCTTATATAAAAATATAACGTAGCTACATTAGCAAAAGCAATAACTCATTAACAATAGCAGTCACTAGCTATTTGATTGCTGTGTTTTACAGAGCTCAACAGCTCCACAACTAGTCAGTCAGCCTCTTCTGACAGCTTGGTATTGAAACTGATAAAAGACTCTTAGAGGAGGAACTTTTCCGTTTGTAACTGCCATGCATACTGAGACACACCTTTTTTGTTCATAACTCAGACAAGCTGAAAAATACATAGCGTTCACACAGAAGTCATCTTTACTTCAGGGACACTCTGTAGACAAATTACACTTTAATCCAGAATGATAAATAATTGGCACTGTCTGACTTGAGAAGAACTGGAGTGGCAGATACTGTTGTGGGTAACATTCTTGTTTCTGTGTGACAAAAGGTAGAAGAATTTTGCATTAGTTTATTTCAGTGACACGTTAAAATAAGGTGAGTTTGCTGTTGCTGACTTTTGAAAAGAATGTTGTGCTCTTTTTCAGGTTTGTCAGATTGAACTTGGTTTTCAACGTAATGAAATTCAACAGATTGTGTTTAAAACTCCCAAGATTTTAACTGCAAGTAAAAAGAAACTCAAACAAACCTTTGACTACTTACACAACATCATGGGCATTCCCCACCACATGCTTACTCGCTTTCCTCAGGTGAGCTGTTAATCTGGGAATAAACTGTAGATGCTTCACTACTCCGGTGCTGAAGGTGGAGCTGCACTGTATGCAGGAGACACAGGAATTCTTCAACTTGTCAGTGACTTTAATTGGGATAACTTTTCTTAGCAACTCAGCAACCACTGAGGATTCCAGTGTGGAAGTGCCACCCTTCTCCCCTGGTACATGTGCCACTACTGGATTCATGCAAGAGAGATGACTGCCTGCTTAGGGAATCGTTGTCCTGAAATCTTACCTAGCTAAGAAACACAAGGGAAGACAGACCATGCATAAGATCTGTTCATTAAATAGCTTGCACATTAAAACATTTCTTTCAGATTTGTCTAGTTAAAAAATAAAATGTTATAAACTCTGAAAATACAGTTTAAAGGTAAAAAGTTCTGTCCATTAGGCAAGCAGATTCTCATTGATCTTCCTGTTGCTGTGGCAATAGCTAAAAAAAAAAAAGTCACAGGAGTGAAAATAGTTTCTTAATGACTACTTTTTTTTTTCCCTGTCTCATTACTTCTTCACAAATTAAAAGTTGAGAGCCTGAGTCACTTCATCCAATGCTGACGTGCAGTCACACTAGCTTCTTACAAGGGAAAAAAGCAAGTAGAAATTAAAACTTCTGAACTGCAGTAACTTTCTTCCTAAAGCAGGTCTGGTAAGAAATCTACCTAATCTAACTGGCTAAAAAGCCAAAATTATATGGAGAAATAAAACTACTCCCTAGAATTTTGATTACTTATCCTGCTATTTAGTATATCTTAACAAGGATGCTTGCTGTAACTCCAATCTGTGTCACTTTTGCCCTCTTGACCTGTAAATGACCACAAGTCTTGCTCACTTCCTTCTCAGTTGTCTTTATTGTTGGCTTCATGGTGGTTCACCTCATTATTTTGCTTCCCTTTGTTTGAAGGGGTAAGTGAAGAGTTTATTCTTGCTCTTGGCACAGTCACCTTCTCTCTTCCCTGTTCTTCCCTGCATGTTCAAAAACTGTGAGTTCTGGGATATGGTTTAGTGCAACTCAGTCTGTATATGGTCTGCCCATAACCTTGTGCATTCACAATGCGTACTTGTCTCCATCTGTTCTTGTCCTGAATGACAATACTGAAAATAAGCATAAAGGACTGTTTTTGTCAAATCCTCTCTGATGTTACAGCTGCTGTTGTAACCATCCTTCTTGTTAGCTGGCTCCATAAACAGTGGTTAAGGCTTTTTTTCCCCTGTCTTCTGACTCAGAATCACTATGCCTGGAAAAGACCTTTAAGATCATCAAGTCCAACCATTATTTACTCTGACAGGGCCTCACTCTTAAAATTCAAGGCAGGCAGAGGAGAAGCTGTATTTTGCTTTCTGTCCTAGTTCAAATCAGTTTGCATCTTCTTGAAATCCTTCCTCCAGTAGCATAGTCTCTCCTTTTTAGTAAAATCTCTGCTTTCATTGCTCTAGCGTTCATGTTTTCACCATTATCTTCTCTAAAGCAGCATCTCTCTCTTCAGTTGTACCACTCAGAAATGCAGTTAGATCTCTGCTTTTAAGATGCAACGCTGCATCTCTTGTCTTCTCCACTTCTCTCTATTTTTAGATGTTCACTGATTTATTTCATGTTTCCTTTACCTTTGTTCTTGCCTTTGATTGTCTAGAATTTTTATTGTGACAAATGTCTTTAAAGGTAGGCATTGCTGCTCAGCAGAAGACAAGTGGTTGCTTGGAACCACTGCACTGTGCCTTTTGGCTGTGTTATGACAGGAGGTGCAGCCACACCTTTTCCATTGCCACTGTGCAGTTTTATGCCACGTGGTCACGTGTTCATTTTTTCCTTGTAACAGTGCTCATCTGGATCTGGCTGTATAAATAAACACTTCTGATAGTAAAGAGAAAATGTTTAGGTGTTCTTGTTCAGAAACAGGGAGCGTCTCCTCTCCACTTTCTTGGCTGTGAGTACGCAAAAGCAATATAGTTTATTTATATAAACAGAAAAACCTAACATGCTTGAGAGTTTTATCACTCCCTGGTTTTCCTTGTGTATGTCAGCACGTTGTATTGAAGCATTTGTTTAAAATGTAGGTAATTTATATATGTGTGACCTGCATGGTGTTTAATATAAATGAGAAGATACACATTATCTGTTTGCTTCCTAGATCTTCAATTTGTCTAAAAAAAGGCTTTTATTTTAGATTCATCAGCCTGAAATTTACGTAACCTAAAAGATTATTCTCTTTCTTAGGTTTTCAACTCAAAGCTATTACGAATCAAGGAGAGACATATGTTTCTTACATTCTTGGGAAGAGCCCAGTATGACCCAGCACAACCCAGCTACATCTCTCTGGACCAGCTAGTATCCTTTCCCGATGAGGTGTTTTGTACAGAAATTGCCAAAGCTTCTATACAGGACTTTGAAAAATTCTTAAAAACACTTTAATTAGTAACACATGTAAAAAGGAATAGAATAAAGTTATTAAATAAACATATTTTATAAAACTACTCCCTTTTATAGTCTCTTAACTTCTTAATTACTGGTTCAAGAAGTTGTTGCTTATGAAACTTTTGTAGCATTTAAAGGCTTAGAGTAATATTTTTTTATGGTGACTTAAATATATTTTGGAAGGATTTAGTGAATATATGTTGATTGCTACTGATGCAATCTTCATAATTAATTACTAACTTAATTGAGTGTGAATGATGCAACACTAACAGAAAAGTAAATTGGAGTGGATTATTTTTATTTTATTCCCCGCCCCTCCCCCCCCCAATAACTTTGGGGGGATGGAAAAACTGGCTAGTGACTTACGACCTCTGTCTTCTCCCCTTACTCTCCCTCCCAAAAGTGAAAAAAGCAAGCTAATGCAGTGGCAAAGGAGTGACACATTACCTGCTTGTATCTTAACAGCTAATAAAATCGTTTTCCTTATACTGTAGAAAGTAGTACACGGGTACAGATGTGAAGCCCTTCGTGCAGAAAGGCATTTTTCAACAGGTTACAAGGTTATTTCTTTGTGAAGCTGGCTGCTGAAGTTCATATCCTTAAAGCTGTGCAGTGAAACTTGCTTTGAAATATCAAATCTGCAACCTGAATCTAGTCAAATTACAAAAAGAAAATGTACACATGTCCCTGAAATCTAGAAGGAGTTTATTTTAACTCACTTTTCTCTCGCTTGTTGAGGGGGAAAGCAGATTTTCCCCACCCCAGTGAGATTTGCATGACTTCATTATACAACCAACCCTATGAAAAGAGGCTGTACTCTACTTACTTGACAAGAGTTATCTCGCTCAGTTTTAACAACTGAGGTAAATGCTAACATTAGCAATCAGAGGAGTATTAAAAGTACTTAATCCAGTTGGTAAGCAACTTGTGTTAATAGGGAATTATCAAACCTTTCACAGTGTATTTGGGCAAAGTGAAGAAACTGACTATAAACCCAAATGCAAACTGATAGTTTAGTGTTTAGAAGTTTCCATTCTTTCAGTTAAAACAGTTCAGGGAACTGACATCCAGAAGTTTTCACCTGGATTTGAGCTTATTTAATGAAAAAGTCTTTAATGTTTTAAAAGCTCAGTGTTGGAGCTTAAAATACCAACTTGTATGAAGACAGCAGGAAAAAAGAAAGGTGAAACTCCCCTAATAAGTGGGAAATAAAGTAAGGTTAAAGAGACATTTAAAGAATAAGAATACTAGTGGTTTCTGGATTATGAGCTTGGGTCTCTTATCCAAAATAAAAATTTGGAATTTGAATTGCAACACCCAAGAAAAGGAGTATTGTCAGAAGCAGCAGAGTGCAAAATGATTTACTGGGGCATCTTCATTTGAAACATGGTAAAAAGCCACGTTCATTGTCTGCAACATATTTATGAAGTGCGCTCTTCTGGTTTTGTTCTAATGTTTCCCACTCCACTGGCCTGGGAAGATCATTTGAAATCCTGGATTGAAGAAGACTACTGTTGTTAGAGATATGTAACAAATTTAATCTAAAGTGGTGGCTGAAATGTGATGGCTAAACACTTTGCCCTATTCCCTCCTTTTTAAGTCTAATTCAATATGCTTACTTAGATTTTTGGCTGTGTTAAATGTTAATAATCTTCAAACAATTAGTAAAAATTAACATTTGCAGTAAAAATGATAATAGACAGTATGTGGGTTCATAATCCAAAGTAGAGTTTGCTTTTGCAGATTTACTCTGCTGTCCTTATCACAGTCTCTATTGCCATGTGACAAACCATTATAATATATATTACAGAATGTGTATATTTTGAATGTCTCAAACTTCGTGCCTCTAATTCCTTTAATATTTTTAAATGTAAAAATGATTGCTGCCAGAGCTAATCCAGATTTTTTGAAATGTTAAATGCATGAGCTTATGCCAAAATAGCTTCCCAGAAATGCCACGAAGAAAGGAAGCAAAACATTTTTATGGGAGTGCTAAAAGGAAAGGGAGGGAGAATTTTATGAGGATTGTGCCAAAACCTTTTCGGCTTTTAAGATTAAAAAAAGACAAACAAAAAACCAAGTCTTTAGAATAAATGTTTGGCATAGAATTGCTGAATGTAGTTTGCTGTTCTTGATAAGGGTAGCAGCCTTTGAGCACGCTGATTAATGGAGGCATGCTGGGCACAATACGGCCAAACCGCTTTGTGATCTGCGCAGGTGTAGTCTCGGCTCTGCTGTTTGCTTGGGTGTCACATCCAGCTCTGTGCTTTTCTGACTGAAGGGGTCCACTGCAGCAGTATTTCTAGAATAGTTCCGTGTATTTATTTCTTTATAGAAGCAGCGGGCCGTGTCTGAAGGAACTGCCGAGAGGCCTCAGGAAAGGGAGCTGCTCAACTTGGCAGCTTCGGTACCTGGGCACCGCGAGGCTTCTGCTTCTTCCTGCAGTTCACTTGATGCTCTGCATATTCTGCTTGACAAACATCCATTTATTTTTAACTAATATTCACTTGTACTCCTCGGTTTGCAGTTGTTGGCCCAAACAGTCCTCACAGTGCCCGGTTACCCCAGTTCAGCTGCCCTGACCGGCAGCTGGATTACCGCGGCTGGAGCCGGTGCTCGTTCACGTCAACTCTGCGGGCCCCGAGCTACAGCCGCGGCCGGCTCGGGGAGCGCACGGACACCGCTACCGAAGGCGACGGCGGCAAAGTCCTTTATCTGCGAGCGGCTGCCCGTTTGCAGAGGGGCAGAGACGGGGAGGGAGCTACCCTTCCTCCTTTTGAGCCACCCTTGCTTACTCTGGGGTCAGTCGCCGATTCTCCAACACCATCCTAAGAGTCACGGCATTCACCGTGCCCGCCTTGGCCGCTTCGTCGCCGCTCGTTTCACCTCCGTGCAGGTGCCTCAGCGCGGCCGTGAGGGAGGAGCTGCCGGCACAGCGGACGGCCCAGCGGGAGGCCGGAGCTGGCACAGACCGCCCCGCCGCCGGCCTCCCTCTCTCCCTCCCTCCCTCCGCCCCGCTGCCAGCCTCCAGCGAGGCGCCTGCGCCAGCGCTGAGGCGGAATTGGCGGGCCGGCCCCCGGGGCGCCGTGGGTTACCCAGAAGGCAGCGCGCCGCGCCGAGGTCAAGATGGCGGCGAGGGCATCTGGTGAGGCGGCGGTGGGCGGCTAGGGGTGGTCGTGCGGGATCGCGCCCGTCGCTCTTGCGGCGCTGGGCTCGGCTCGGCTCGGCTCGGCCTGTCCCGCGCCGGGAATTGAGGCAGGCCGTGGTGGGGAGATGGGGAGCCGCGGACGATGTGTGCCGTGTGCCCTTGACGGGGGTAGCGGCGGCAGCCGGTGCGCCGCTGCTGCGGCCCTGGGGGCGGATTTCCTCGCCCTCCCTCCTGGGTGGCGGCCCTTCGGTCTGCGCCTCAGCGGAGGAAGCCTGGCCCGGTACCGGGGCTCTCTGGGAGCAGTGGGGCAGAGGGTGTTCGGGAGCGTTGAAGGAGCCCTTGTGCTGCTCCGGAGGGGCCTTGGGAATCGGTGTCCTTCCCGGCTACCGACTGACTCCGGGCTTAGTTTGCCTGCCGATGTCCCTTCTCGAGTCGTGAAGTATGAAAGAATAAAGCGGGCTGAGGTATTCCGCTAATGGCGTGCTGGTATTGCACGGAGCACTGGTTTTATGGGATGTCTTGGTGAGGCAACTGTGCTAGAGCCGTGACAGGCAGCGTCCCCTGGCTCCACGGCCCCCACGGTGCTGCTGCTGCGTTTCTAGACCCCTTCTTGAGTTAACTTCACCGATACTGGGTACTGCATTGTACTTGATTACATTTAAAGACACTTCTGCTACCCAAAATCACAGTTAGAGAAAGATGAACATTCTGCATGCAGGGTATGTTTTTCTTTCTTTGTGGGTTTGGTTTTGGGGGTTTTGTTTGAATTTTTTGAGGTATCAGTGTTGACTTTCGCAGCTCTTGGAAAAATGAGTCTCTGCAATAGTATTTAACTAGAGAGGAGAGCAGAAGGTTAGCAACATAATGATATGTCGGCCTCGATATCATGTTAACCTATAGCTGGAACTATGGGGCTTAGATAAATGATTTGAAAAGCAGAAGGGTTTTGCTTTATGTAGGACATGATGGTTTTAGCTCGAGTAAGAGTTATGAAGCCTGAAAGTATCGGTGCTGTCTTTGACAACAAACTGTTAGTATTGTTCCAAGCCTTAAAGCAGTCTAATACTTGGATCTACTGCAACACAGGTCAAATTATTGTACGTAACAAACACTCATTCTACTCGTTCAGTGTCAGTTATGGGATACTGAAAAGCAGAGAGGCTAAGTCAGCGTACGTCCCAATTCAAACTTCAGGTAGTGTTGCGTTACTGCTTGTGCAAGAGGCCAGCAAATATTTGTGTGCTGTCATAGCAGTGTGTAAGTGTTGAATTTTGTCTTGCTCTGCAACTGATGATGGTCACGTTCAGTTGCAGGAGGTGGTCGCCTGTTAGACAGGATTCGGAAGTGGTATTATAATGCAGCTGGATTCAACAAGCTGGGTAAGTGTTTCACTGGGTTCTGAAAACTCTGTAAACGTGCAGTCCTCAAACCAGTTATGGTTCACCACTGGTGTATGTATGCCCGGTGTGGCATAAGTCGTTTTGATCAAAATTAGCTACTGATTTTGTGGGGAAAAACTTAGCAATGGCTTCAGTCATCATGACTGCTGTGTAGTGACTTTTCTGTTATTTCAGTTTTTGCTCTTGGTTCTGGTGGAGTAACTGATAACAGCCAAGGTTAAGTTGGAACAGTAGAAAACACTTTAATAAAGCAGTCCTGAAAGCTTGATTATTTATCTTTTCCTTTTCCCACCAAGTCACTTCCACTGACCAGTATTTTCTAACTGCTGCTTTTGAAGCTGGAGGCATTTCCACAATAGCAGTCTGTCTGTCTAGGCAAAATAAAGTGCAAAACAGAATTTGGTTAGTTCTGCCCTTTGGATGACCATAACTGCGCTTGAATGGTAGAACGTTTGTGGTTGAAAGGGACCTTTAGAAGTCATCTAGTCCACACACACACACACACACCCCGCAGTGAGCAAGGACACCTTCCACTAGATCAGGTTGCTCACAGCCCCATCCAACCTGACCTTGGATGTTTCCAGGGACAGGGCACCTACCACCACTCTGGGCAACCTCGGCCAGTGTCTCACCACCCTCATTGTAAAAAAATAAATAAATTCATACTTATATCCAGTCTAAATCTACCCTCCTCTAGTGTAAATCCATTATTCCCCCTTGTCCTGTCACAACAGACCCTGATAAAAAGATTGTCCCCATCTTTTCTGTAGGCCCCTTTTAAGTACTGAAAGGCCGCAATAAGGAGTCTCTGGAGCTTTCTCTTCTCCAGGCCAAACACCCACAACTCTCCTTTCTTCACAGCAGAAGTGTTCAGCTCTCTGATCATTTGTGCAGCCCTCCTGGACCCTGCTCCAACAGGTTCATGTTCTTCTTGTGCTGAGAGCTCTAGAGCTGAACTCAGTGCCCCAGGTGGTATCTCACGAGAGGAGAGCAGAGGGGGCAAATCAACTCCCTCAGCCTGTTGGCCACACTACTTTTGATGCAACCCAGGATACAGTTGGCTTTCTGGGCTGTGAGTGCACATGACCAGTTCATATTCAGCACCCCCAAGTCTTTCTCCACAGTTCTGCTCTCAATCCCATCATCCCCTGGCCTGTGTTGATACCAAGGAGTGCCCTGACCCAGGTGTGGGACCTTGTACTTGGCCTTGTTGAACCTCACGAGGTTCACGTGGGTCTACGGCACCACTCAGAACAATGCAAAGAGAGAAGAAACACCAGTAATAACAATAATACTAGTAATACAGAAATCTAGTGATATACCCCACAGATGCTCCACAGCTGAGACTTTCTGCTGCTGCCTGGCCTGGCTGCTCAGCCTTTCTCAAGCTTCCCACAGCTAGCTCCCCTACCCCTGTTACATGGTGGGCATGACATCAGTCTGGTATCAAATATTCCATTGGCTGGTTTGGTTGTCTGTCCTGGCTGTGGTCCCTTCCAGCTTCTGGTGAAAATTAAGCCTATCCTAACTGAACCCAGGACCACCATTTAGGTGGCAGAACTGCTCTTGAAGGACGAGAGAATCTTAATACTTAGAGGCTGTAATTTACTGCTGACTGCAGTACGAGCAAATCACTTAAAGGAACTTGATGTACCTGCCCTGGAGAAGTTAGAAAATACCTGCAAGGCAACCGTAGGGGAATATGCTTAGGTCTTTCCTCCAGAGGTGCAGTGTTCTTTTTAAATCCTGAAATTCTTAAAGGCATTTATACCTTTTGCTGCTTTTCTGGATATATGACTAAAAACTGAGGAGAAACACTGAATTTATTCTAGTGATTAAACTAGCAGCCATACTCCTGCCTTTGAAATAAATTACCAAACTGAATTCAAGAATATGTGGCTCAAAAGAAATTTCTGTTTTATTGGAAGACTACTGCCAAAACCTTTAACCACAAATCAGCAGGTATACTCTTGTAGTCTTCACCAATCTTGGAATGTTACAGAAGGAAAGTTTTGTCCTCGTTCATACTGAAGCTTTAAGCAGGGTCAGTTGAATTTTGGGAATCCTTTGTTCCACCAACAGTGTGACAGTGTTCTTGTCTTTTGAGAAGACAAGGTACTTGTCTCTGACTTAACTTCTGCTTTGGGATTGTGTGGGAGGGAACCAACAGGTGGACAAACATCCAGCTTCAGGTTTCCATAGCTTAATAGAGTCAATAGAGATCTAGTCATGCATAGTGGAGTTTAGAGAATAACTCTTCAGTACAGAAGGAGTCACATCTGTGCTTGACTGACTCTAATGGATTCAGAGCTCTTAAACCCTTTACCTAGACAGTCATCTTAAATATAGGTACAACATTAGATAAGCATAAGTCCACCCCTCAGATCCAGAATGGTTATTCTTCTGTGTATGTGTGTATATATGCTCTCTTATGAAACACATTGAATGAAATACTCTTTTTCCCTATTCCTCCTTAAGAAAAGAAGTAAAACCACATAAACAGAGTATGCATAAGGCAGTGTTTGAGTTTGTTCTGTGAGCAGTTAGTGTTTTTCTTCTAGATTGGTTTGGTGGTTCTTCGTAATTTTGCCTGGGAAATACTTTACTCATGTTACATAGAAACACTGGTGTCAATCTTAAATCTTACTTAAGAACATTTATTCATTGATGTTGTACAATCTCCTTGGTATAGGATTAATGCGAGATGATACGTTGTACGAAGATGATGATGTAAAAGAAGCACTGAAGAGACTTCCAGAACATCTTTACAATGAAAGAATGTTTCGCATAAAGCGAGCGCTCGACCTAAGCCTGAAACACCAGATCCTTCCAAAAGACCAGTGGGTGAAGTATGAAGAGGTGTGTGTCCAGAGTGTTGCCAGGGTGGAGGGCGTTGGTGGCTCTGCTGTGACTGGGCTTTGGGACTTCCATTCTCTTCAGAGACACATGCCTGCGTTTTCTTTGGGATGAGTAAATCAATGTGTATCTCGTAGGATACCTCTGTAAAACACAGCTTTTGATTCCTGTTTGAAATGGTTTTCAGTCGAAATGAGAAAATTTGTCAAGATGACAAAGGCTTAAAATACAGCTCAGAGCCATAGCACGTTGTTTGTATTCAGACAGAATATTTCTAAGCTGTCAGATATAGAAATGCACCATATCTAACTCAGAAGTTCTTATAAAAGGTCTCTTCCCTTTCTGATTAATTTCTTAATTTTATAGAAAATCTCAAACCAAAGCTTTTAATCATGAAGAGGCCAAGGAAAAATAATTTAAAGGGAAATCTTGCATTAAATTAAATGTCTTAAAATTTGGAAAGCAAACTACACTTTCCATTTTAGATGTAACTAATTTGTATTTTTTGTAGTGGATTGTTTCACACACTTTGCATTACTGTCCATCTCTTCTTTCTCCAAATTACCAGGCAGAGAAGAATCTTATCACTAAACTTTTGACTGCAGGGTAGTATATGGGTATTAGATTTCTCTATATAAGCAGGGGCTGTCTCTTGTGGTCTTATTTGTCATATTTAGGTAATTGCTGCATTGAATTACTGGTTGTGTCATTCCTTAAGCAGCAGTTTAGTTTGCAAGTGTTGAACACAGTTTAAGGTGTTCTGTGGAATCCACATTTGCAGCGCTGTTTAGAAGTTCAGAATGAGTTTCTCCAGACTATTATATTTGGACTTTGAACTAATTAAAGTGGATCCTGGACATTTGGGTATCTGCCAAAAGAACGTTGTTTCTAAAGGTATAGCTGGAAGCATCACTGCTTGTTAATGTTGGCAAGGCTTTAGGAGTGAGTGGTTGCTGCAGTAAAGAACTTGGTATTGCAGACTTGGCAGATACAAAGTTTACTCTTTCAGAGTAAGTAATGTTTGGGGTTGGTTTTTGGTCTTTTTTTGTTTGTTCGTTTGTTGGGGTTTTTTTTTTAGGTTGGGTTTTAGTCACATCTGAGAATGAGAAATGAGTAATCTGTAGGAATGGCTTGAGATGTTTCTGGACCTCCCTATAAGCTAAATACATTCTCTTCTTTTTCAGGATAAGCGTTATCTTGAACCATACCTAAAAGAAGTAATTCGTGAAAGACTTGAAAGAGAAGCATGGAACAAGAAATAACTGTTGAACTACTTCACGCAAATATCCACATATTTCTGATATTTTTAAACATTTGGTTATCCAAGTCTACAGGGAGACAAATGTGAGGCTGCAGAATACTGTTTCAGTTTGTTCACTGACTCTGTTCATCCAACTAAAATAAACACGTCAAAGTACAAAATCTACTTGGAAGGGTTCTTTGTAAATGTTAACAAGCTAATGTTCAGATCTTTCCTATGAGCATATACATTACATATTCTCTTAGAGTCTTCATTCCAGCTTTTTGATTCCTGCTCTTTTTTTTTTTTTGTAGTACAGCTGTTCTCTGCAGTTGTAGGGTTAGGTAAGAAACTCGCAAGGCTGTTGGTGCTAGTTGCTCAGTTAAATTCAGAAGAGGTTGCTTATTTCCTTCATCACTTCTCCCCCTGGAGACAGTAATAAGGGACCAATGCTTGATGTTATAATGGACTCATGCATATTACAGTAATGGAAAATATAGGGGATTACTTAATCACAGTATTGGGAAATGTCTCACTAGATTTTTACACCGTATACAGTGTTAAGGCTTAAAAGACTGTATTCATATAAACCATAATTACTGTCTCACTTCAGCTTATTAAGCCTTTTTATCCTTTCAAAGGGTAAAAGTGGTTTGCTGATGTGCTTTCAACAGTGTAAGTAACTTCCCATGGTTTGGGTTTTTTTCATGGCCTAAAGCATGCTGTTGTTTCCAGCGATTGGTGTGAAGTATTTTCACAAAATCACTGAGGCTGAAAAAGATCTCTGAGATCATCAAGTCCAGCCTATGACCTCAAACTACCACATCAGCTAGACCATGGCACTAAGTGCCACATCCAGCCTTTCTTTAAATGTGTTTTTAAATGATCAGACATAATAACATTAGAAATACACATGGAATTCAGGCTCTACTTAAAAAGAGAAGGAATACAGTTGTATCCAGAAAATATTGTTCCTTTTGGCTGAAGACCTTGAGTTTGGTCTTCCATGGTTTAATGGTAGTGTTGAGACAGTTTTGGATGTTATGTGTGAAATTCTAAGCCTGTCATACAGTCCTCTGTGTGAAGTGCAAAGTCTTGTGTGATTAGTCCTGTGGTTTGTTTGTTTTTTTCTTGTTGTGTATGCTTGTCTGCCAACTGCAAGAATCCCTTGACTAAAAGCTAGAGAGGTTTAGAAAAAAAACCAAACCCAAAACCAAATATGGAGCAAACCATGTCTGCACTTTTGGATTGGTATGACCAGATAAATACAGTACTGGGTTAGATGTTAGAACGTAAAGTGTCTTTTAGCTTTGCTCATCACTCTGTTATGAACCATCATCTGCTTACATCTGTAGGATGGATACAGTGATCCCTGGGTAAAATATTTATTTCAGAACTTGACAGCCTGATGAAGTAAACCAAAATGCTGCAAAAAAAATATCTGCATCCTCAATAGTCCATAAAAGTCTGTGGGAAAATTATTTTAAGAATGTGAGGTTTCTTCCATCTCCTATAGTAAAATCTTACCATCGAAGCATACATGATGTGATGTATTTTTGAGAACCTTCTAATTTTCATCCAAGTGACAAATAGGGCCTGAAGTTTCGTGCTTCTGTTTATGAAATTATTAGAACACTTTTTCCTACTGGAATTAGAACTATCTCATTATTTGTTAGAATACTATTAGAAGTCTTAATTATCTAATGAAAGTATCACTTGAAAGGCCCAGCTGGTTAGACTTCTAGAAAAGCTAGGATTTTAGAGAAAGACAACACCTGCTTACTTGACCATAGGTTTGGATTTAGTTTAATGTGGTTCAAAAGTCTCTCAAAAATTACTTGATTTAGAGAAAAGGGTTTTTTTGGCATCAGGCCCTTAAAACCAGGCTGACCTTTGAGTGGAGGACAAAGCAGCCATGCTCCAATTGGTCTAACACACCTGAAATCGCTGACCTCTTTACTCTCAAATGTAACATTTTAAGATTCAGAAGCAATTAGTAGAGGTTAATAAGAGTTTCCAGGTGATCTTTATAGCAGTTCAAGGGAGGAAGATAAAAGGAAGCCCTGTTAAGAGCTTGCCTGTTCACTGAAGCTGAGGGGTTTTGACAGCTTTTATTTAGGTGTGTTTTCAGATACTTCTGACTTGGATTGATCATTTTTTAACTTCAAGTTCCCATAATGTGTAGTAGTCTCTTATTGAAGTATTTTGAAAAAGTTGAATGAATACTGTTTAATTGCATCTTAGAATGGTATTAGCAAGGAAAATGTATTTGTCTTTTATTTTTTTTTGGCAGAGATCATTTTGTATTCATTGAGACATAAGAATCTAAAAGTAGTGTGAAACAGAAGAAGGAGGTGAGTGTAAAAGAGGTATCGGTTGCCTGGGAAACAGGAGCTGTAGCAGCTTTCTGTTAGAGGCTGTAAACTCTTATCTAGAAGATGTGGTGTGAGATTGTGAGATTTAGATGCTTGCATTGCTGGCTAATAGATGGATAGTACAGAAGACACTTCGTATTTCACCCTCTGATGTTCCTCTCTGTGCACACTGAGCTACTAGCAGTAATTTGTAGCTACAAGAAACAGGTTTCTTGTATGAAAGATCTGAATCTTGCTGGTGACAAGTTGAAGGATCGGTACAGTTCCCATTTTTGAATCCTTGTGTTTATCCTTAAAAATATTGGGATGGGAAGGAATGGACTTGAAAATTTCCTTGTAATGCTTCCATCCCATGTGTGTGGTGCTCTGTGGGATCCTGCCATATTCCTTGTGCAGGCTGTTTGCTCCTCAGTGAATGAGTCAGGACTGCAGCTGTGAGCTTGCTATCTGCAAAACTGCTTCATTTTCAAGAGAAGCTCGATAACAGGGGAGTGAAATTACTAGAGGGGGAAAGATAGTCTGCTGATGAAGGAAAGAGCATTCTGGTTTGGAGAACTGGGTTTGCTTTCTGCTGCTTTCATGAGGTTCTTCTGAGCCAAGCACTTGAAACTCACAGAAACTCCCCATTTTGATAAATGTTTAATATGTGGTGCTTGGGCCTATGTCTGCAGATGAGCAGAGCAATCACGTCCAGGTCTAGATTCAGTAGATGCATTCTGAAAATTAGGTGAAAGTGGCCATATTCATCCGTACACACAAGGGATACTACAGGTGGTGGTACCAGGAGCAAATCTCCCTGGGATTCTCATGGATTTGAAAAAGACTTCACAATTCTTAGTCCTCTGACACTAAGTGCAGAAATATTTACAAAGAAGCTGACACATTTGTGGCCTGTACAGAGTGCAAAAAGCAACGTTGGGCTGTACACTGAAGAGAACTGAAAAGAATTCTTGACAGAGAGAGGGGTTCCTACTGGGAAAAACATGAACCTGCAACTTAAGGTCGTGACAATGCACGAGGCAATGGTGCATCTTGCATTTCCTAACTTGAAACCTTCATTAATTTAGCTTTTTTTTTTTGTATATAAATTCTATACAGATGCCATAAATTCCTGAGGTCTTTTTGTAGTTCAAGTTCACAACATCTTTGGCACGTGTAAATTACACGTGTCAAATTGAGAGTCAGAGTTGATACTGCTAATCCTGCAGTTTGATGACAGTTTTAGCTTGAAATAATTTTCATCACTTCATCATCACATCAGCGAACCTGGCCTTCGCTTGAAGCTCTTTTCTTAAATACACAGTGAAACACAAGAATATGTTTTGATCGCTGAAGATCAGGTTTGTTATGGCAGATTGATTTCTTTACATTTTGAATTGGTCAACCCAGAAACAATGGGTTTTTTTCAGCGCCGTAACAAGAAACATATGCTTGTTTTACATCCAACCTCTGTCCAAAGGAAAGCCACAGCAGATAGAAATCCCGTAAGAATGTTGATGAAACATCATGCTTGTCATTATAATGGAACTGTTTTAGCATTAATATGGCAAATACATTCCTGCTTGAAGCATTGTCTCGCTGCATAGCAAAGGTCAAAGATTATCTTCTGGATTTCCCCACAGTGCTGCTGCACCCTTGCAGTCAGATTTCATGTACTGAAACTTTGGTCAGGGTAAGGGCTGCCCTCACAGTGCAGAACAAGCAGAGGCTACCTGAGCCACCACTACTCCAGGGTGAGATCGGGGCTGGAGCTTGGTGTCCCACCTGGTAAGCAGCTGACCTAAATGCCTTGAGTTGACTTGACTTCCCTTCGCCTCTTTTAGCTGGTCTAAGGCCTAAAGGGATAAGATCTTCAGAAATCTATAGGCAACTATCTTCCCTGTAAATAATTCGGGTTAGCATCTAAGCACCCTTGAAGATCTGGGCCTGATCCCAAACCCCAGTTTCCTCAAACTCCTCTGCAAGCCATGCAGAGCTGCAGGCTTCCTGTGGTGCGGTTTTGTACCCTCCAGTGTCAAATCATTCCTGGCTCACCCAGTACGTCAGTGTTGGTGGTGCTGGGATGAAGTGACAGTCTGGTCTGATGGCCCAGGGTGACAAAAATCATGTGCAATTCTGCTTCCCTGGCAAGGTGGGTGTTCTCACGGTGTGGCTGGAGGATCCCTCAAGGCCTTCTGCTCATTGGTGATAAAATGCTAGCTTATCCAGCAGGCTGTGGACTCAATTCCTTTTTCTTCACAAAATGGTGTGGATTCACAGTTCCCATCTCTGCAAATGCCTTAGTTCACCAATTGACATCTTCTCTGGGCTGCAAGTGTGGCTGTTAGTCCCTTTGGCTGACTGTGTTCTGCTTTGAAAGGTATAATTACCTGCAGTAGAAGAGACTGTGACTTAAGTAGATTGGTTAGAGCTATTTTCTAGGCTGGTTTACAAGCTGCCTTAAAACATGAGCAATGTCCAACTCCACCTGCCTAGAAGCACTTGCCTGCTTGGACAATTAACTTCTCACCAGCTGATTGTCTTCACTCGTGGCTTTGGCCCCGCTCAGCTCTGTCCTGCAGTACCTGAGCCTTGAGCCAGCCTTGGCAGTTGGACCAAGGAGATAAGCCAAGGAACACAGGGTGGGTGAGGGATTGGGGTAGGCCTAAGGTTAGGAAACCATGTGCAGGGATTTGGAAGAAACATAGGGAAAATAAGCTGACCTCAAACACCTTTGTCTGCTTTGGGGTTCGTGGTGAGCATGAGGTGAGGTTGGGACATTTATGTGTAGACCAAAGATGGCCCTCTAGGAAGAAGAAAGAAGAACATGGTTGAATACATTTTGAGAAAATGGGACCCCCGAGAAGGACTGTGAGGAAAGAGAGCTATATGGTGGTTTGGTAAAGGCCAGGGTGCTTTGCAGGCTACTGGGAGGATGATGCCTGTGTGTCCTAACTTTGGGAACCTCAAGTTCTTGGCACTCACTGATGCTTAAGTTTTTCCTAAAGAATATTTAAGTATCATCCATTGAACTGGATCATGAGCAGAGCACAAGCTGTACTTGTCCTGCTTCCAGAGGACCTGAACGTGATCTAAGTGCCCATCTCCTCTGGCCCAAGAATAGCTTCATGAGGATGTCCCGACACCTATGGGGTAGGTCTGGGTTCGAGGTTCTCGCATCTCTGCAGTGAAAGAGGAGCGCTGGGTCTTCTTCCAAACCCTAAGTAAGTGCTGGAATTGCTGTTGCTGATTTATGAGAGTGTGCTGCTTCAGTTCCTGCGCTGGGAAAGGGATCTGGGGCTTGAAACCAGATCAGAAAGAGGTACCTCAGCACAGCTGGACTGTCCTCTCCTCAGTGGTTCCTAAAGCGGTTCCCTGCTGGCCTTTGCAGATCTGGTTCTTTGTGTCTAAATCTTCCGGACTGCATGGGGAGGCTGGAGAGTGAGACATGGAGTTAAATGCTGCTGCACTCAGTATTACAACACCTAAGCCTGTTTATGAAGCCTCATACTCCCGCTGCGGCCCAGCAGATTGAAATGATTGTTTATAAGCAGCAAAGTTCAGAGTCCAAAGCTCAGATCTCTTCAAGGCACTTCAGAGGGTTGGGTTTTTTTTGTCTGCAAGTTGTGTTCCCTGGTGGAGTATTAGCTTAAAAAGATACTATTATGAGATAGACATAAAGGCAGCTAGATATGTTTGGTTTACTTCGGTTAACTAAAAATTCTCCAAATACTAAATGCTTTTCAGCTGCAGTCTCTCACCCTGAAGAAGATGGAAGGAAACTCCTTTAATTTTCCATCGGTGTATAAGCAGGTCTCCAGCGATGCTCGGCGCCCAGCCTGCCTGCTGGAGCTCAGGAGACTGTCACGGCAGTGTGGAGGTGGCTCTGATAAAAAGCAAAATGTATTCTGCTGCCAGATGAGGTTTGGCTCAGCTCTGCTCTGCTCTGCGCATTGCAAAAGCCAAGGTACCAAAGGAGGGATGAAGTCAGCATTTCAGAGCTTTATGGAGGCAATCGGCCTTGCCTAGAAGCATTTAGGCTGTAGCAGGTCAGAGTCAGGACCTGGGTCTGCACTGGCAGCAGCCAGAGATGCTTTATTTTTCTGGAGAAAAAAAAAAAAAGAAAAAAAAAGAATTAAAGAAATCCTAGAGAAAAGGTAACAAAGTTTATTTCCTTTCAGAAGTACAGCTGCGTTACAGAGAGGCTGCTATTCCCATTACAAGACTGGAAATGTCACAGCTTAGATGTTTTTAGATCTGTAGTTTGATGTTTTCACATGGTAGCCAAGTTCACCTGGCTTACCCCAAAGAGCACTGTTATTCACCCCATCTGTTGCCCAGGTCTCGAGAACAGTTTCTGCTGGGAGCAGCATTTTCTGCTGGACAATTCACAGGTTTACAGCTGTTCCCCAGAGCTGGTTCTTGGTGCAGGGCTTCTGGTGGGGTGCCTGACTTTGCACAGCCTTGTTCTTCTCTGCAGGCAGGCTCTTGCTGTTTCTCATGGACAGGAGGGGTGTAGTCACCTCCACCCCTGGAGCTTTGGGCGATCTTTTTCATGAGTTTTTTATACTTGGCTGTTCGTATGCATATCGAACCCAGCGGTGTGGCTGGACACCTCCAAAACAACCATTAGGGCCTTGGTATAGTGATTCAACAAGCTACTTCAAAAAGTACATGAGGAGGTATGCTTTGAAAGGGGACTTCTCCTCCAGCTGCTTCCATCCTTCAGCTGCTTCCATCCAGCACTTTGAAAACACTTAAGACACAATAAAGCATGTGTTGACATAAGTGGGCTTCAAAAAGACCATTGGATTATTTTGAAGGAGTGTAAACACACGTGGGGAGAGTTATCATCCTTCACCCAGCAAAACAATTACATCAGTGCAGCTTGGACTGGGATCTGCCTTAAGATCTCCCAGATGTTGCAGACAGCACAGTTGCTGATGGGTTGCTCTGGGTAATTATAAACTGTCAAGTGCAGGAAGGAAAGTTGGTTCTCAAAACCAAAAAGACAACATAAAAACCTTTTGGGGAATTGAAGAGAAGATTCACTGCTCATAGCTGACACCCAGAGCCACAACAGCCTCTGCTTATGCCTGGCTTTGCCAGGCTGGTGTCACAGACGTGTTTCGGAGCCTACCTTGTGCTTGAGCTCTGGTGTGGTGTGTAGGTGGATGAGCTCCCCAGCAAGGAGCTTGCAGTGGGATGATCCTAGGGCTGCTCAGAAATTGGGTTGGCAGCATCTGTCAGTCTCGGATGAGGGACCCCCTGCCCACCTCACTAGCAGAAGCCCATTTGGTCCTGAGCAGATGCCAGTCCTGACACTCCAGCAGGAAGGGGGACGTGGGGAAGATCTGCAGCCTTGCTGGCTCTGGGGGAAAACAACTTACCTGGCCCCAGGGCTGGTCCCCTGCTCACACATGGGCTGTGCAGCTGCAGGAGGGAGCCCCAGATGAGGTGTCGGTGTGTGCTGCAGCACAACAAGAGTTCGACACTTTGGGGACTGCAAGAAAATGATGCTGTGGCTGGTGGCTCAAACACTTACCAGAGTCTGTCCCCAGCGCAAAGGTGCATTTTTGTGCAGTTTCTGTGAAGCATTTGCTGTTTGCAGCACAGAGGAGCTGTGTGTATGTGGAGCAAGTGGCCTGGTGAGCTTGTGCCAGGAATGAGCCCCAGCTCCTGTCCTCTCTGGAAGTGGGTGCTACCTGCTCGCACACCCAAGCAGGGCACTGACCTCATGGAGGACACTCAGGCACCAGCAACCCCCTTCTCAGCCCTTTGAAGGATGCTGGAAGGCACCAGCACCCTGAAGAGCCTTTGGGACTCACAGTCCCAGTGTTGTGAGATGCTGTAGCCTCAGGAAGAGAGAGGATTTTGGAAAGCTGATGCTTCCATGGGGTAACATGGGTTGGCGAGCTGCCTCTCTGAGGTCCCTTCCAACAGCTGCAGCTCACAGCCTCACTTGGGCTCCAGCCGCGGCATCCCTCTGAGCCATTTGCCCTCTCCGCGAGTGGCAAGTAGCCTGGTTGCCCACCCGGCCAGCTGCAAGCCAGGGCACCTGGCAGAGCGATCAGCGTGCAGTCCCCAGCTGACAGCAGTGCCTCAGGCTGTGCACAGCAGTGAGGGAAAGCCGGGAGTGGTGCCACGCTGCTCTGGTGCCACAGGCTCTGGCTGAGGGTGAGGAGGACAGGGGGGTAGCGACCCGTCCTTCTGCCCGGCCTGAGGTGCTGAGCAACAGCCCCAGCAACTCCCCCCCGCAGGGGCTGCAGCAGAGGGAAGGCAGGCACCGTGGCCCGTGGCTCTGGGTTTTATTACTGGCACGTCACTGCTCTACAGGCGCTAGCCCAGAGAGGTTACTGACCCCAGCACGGGGCAGGGTGTGCACCAGGAGAGCGTGCCCACCCAGCACACTTGCGGGAGCTGCTCAGCGCCTGAGATGGATGTAGCTTCAACAGCACACAAGGGTGATGAGCTCAGCAGCAGGTCAGCTACAGAACAACGAACCCCCGGCAGTGTCAGTCCCCTGGGTCAAGGGGCAATTTCGTCCTGGACATGGTTGCAGCAGTAGAGAGAAACATGTTGCCCATCCCCTGCATTGCCCATCAAGGCCAGTTCACCCCAACACAAGGTGGGGCTGTGCCGTAACGGTATGAACACCACTAGACCATCCTGGCTTTGTCTTCTTCTCTTTTTTAATTTCATTTTTCAGGATGACAACACTTTAGAGGTTTATGACCAACAAGAGAATTTACTACTAAGTCATATTCTGATGTAATGAAATCTAATATATGCTGTGTAATGAGTTATGAGATGTTATTTAGTTTCAGGGTTTTATTACTTCAATCAGTTATGACCATATTTCCTTTTATATGATTGCTCACTCTTTAAACATACCAGATGACTGTATAAAGAACACCTAATAAAGTCTGGAGATGTTAAAATATAAACGTTTTAATTTTTGCCATAAATTTGTTTTAATTCTACCAGTGGTGGTTTTTGTGCTGGAAGAGGTGCAGTCCTCGTTCGCTGTGCAGACCTCGATAGTGTTGTCTCGGATCCTTTGGGGCAAGGAGCTGAGTGACGCTGCACCATTGTAAAGCATAGTTAGTCACCAGGGCTCAGCCTTCGTGATTATACACAGGAATAGAAGTTCTTATAATAAAACAAAAGACAGAATCTGTGACATGTCATTGTCTCGATTATCCTCATACTTAGCAGTGTAACTTCAATATGCTCGTCCTGGTTTCTACCAGGGGGAGAATCAGGTCTTCAGTATCAAAATCAAATATATGAATGTTCTGCCCATGCACCTTTTGCCAATCCTCCTAATTTTTCCACTTCTGTGCATTGTATTTTAGTCATTTGAGATGATTATCAGAGCAGTGGAATTATATAGCTGTGAAATAAGATCAGAATCAAGTCTTTAATAAATCAACGTTAAAGCGAGTGATGGACTTGAACTGCTGCACAATTTCAGGAACCAGGCACTGTATGGTTCCCGCCGTTCTATGTTCGTAGCGAGTGTTGAGTTCTCATGAATCATTACTGTAAAACACATTTTATGATGGTTAACAGCTCCTCAGTAGGAGCTTGTCTCTTCCCTGACACAGATTGCAGCTCTTGTGAGGAGGCTGCAGCATGCTGCTGCTATCTAGCAAGCCACTTGCCGTGGGCACACGGAGATCTTCAGCACTCCTGGCTGGGGTCCTGCAGGGGTGTCACCTGCCTGCAGATGACATCTACATACGATACATCTAATTACAGCTTTCTAATCTCCTCCCTACCTCTGCAACGGGCAGTATTCACATGATTTGCTGAGAGTGACTGAAGTTCCCACTACCCCCGAGCAGGGAATCACTCACTGCTGCATCAGGCTGGCTGTTTCTGCCCAGGTCAGCTGCTGGCCCTCACTTGAAGGCAAGCTACCACTGCAGAGCTGCTGCAGTGGAGTGGTGAGCAGGGAACGGTCCCCTCTGTTTGCAAACTGTTGTTCCAGGGGCTCAAAAGCAGCAGTCAACAAACTATTTCATATGAGACCTTGAAAACAGTCCTGGCATCAGACTGTGAGTTTCTGCTGTGCTTGTACAAAGTGCCAGGCTCAGGTGCCTGGGCTGTCTTGGCTGTACAAAGTGCCAGGCTCGGGTGCCTGGGCTGTCCTGGCTGCTCAGCAGTGCAAGGGAAACCAGCCTGTGCTGTGCAAGGCTGGGAGCTTGAGCTGCTGCTTTCATGGGAGAGAGAGAAGCTTGGGGGAAAGGACCCTGGCAAACCTGAGCATGCTGTAGACGATTGTCTGGCCAGCTTCAAAGGGAGGAAAAACTGTCCTTTAGTTACAATTTAATCTCGGATTTGCAGCAACCAGAAATATTTGCAGCATAGTTAATCTGCTGTGACTGTGGCTACCGGCCTGTGTCATGGCCCAAGGATGACTTTGGTTGGAGTGATGATCCTTGCTGCTCTAATGCCTGTGGCAGAAATATGCCAGAGACCTAGTTTGGCAGAAGTCCCCTCTCCATGGCAGCCTCTGAGCCCTGTCCCTGACCAGCCTGTGCCTTGTTTTAGCCATGGTTACTATTGCTGCCATCTGTAAACCCCTCCTTCTGCTTCTGCAAGACAGAGTGTCATCTCAGGATAGCCCCTCCAGACAGTTGTTTGTCAATTCCTTTTTTTTTTTGAATTGTATGTACAACAAGATGCTGTACTTATCCTAGTATTTATTCAATTATTGATAGAGATAGTAAGAGAAGGAAAAAACTTTAAAATAACCCTCTTGCCTCTTCATTCTCTTAATATCTCTATCAGTAATTGGATAAATTTTAGGAGAATTGCAGCAAGTAAAGAAATGAAGACTTTACTATTCACAAATCCAGGATAATAATTCAGCCAGAGAGAATCATACATCAAATAAATGGCCAAGCATACTTAAAATGTGTCTTTGTACAGTAACAAGGCACAATTTAATCCCATTAAGAAAATGTTGGCAGTGGCTCAGTGTTTGGGAACATGCCACTGAACTGTCCTGCTGTAACCTTGGATGTAGGAAAAGTTGAGACAAAGCAGCATACTCAGTTTGACACATCTTTGCCCTTTAGGTCCTTAATGATGCAATGAATTACTAAAATATTTAATACTGTTTAGCTGCAGAAGCTGTCTTACATGCAGAAGCTAAACGCTAACATGCCTGCTGAATGTGCCCTATTTGCTGCTCTGTATGCAAAGTTTGTTTGCATTTGCACAGATTTCTGAGCTGCCGCGAAAGAGCAAGTCCACATATTAATTTAATTTGCGAGAAACATAATCTTTGTTCCATATATCTTACTTAAAGGATAAAAAGACAGGTCGGTTAGTTTCTCACTAACCAAAACTTTAAGAAAAACACTATTTTTTTTGCTTAGGCTTTATTTTTCACCTAGGTTCCTCTGCTTTTACTTTGTCCCCAGTATTTTCAGTAAGATCTCTACTTTTCTCCAGATCCTTTGCGTGTGGCACTCATCTGCCAAAACATTTGTCTTCTCTTCTTTGTAGTTAAGATGGATTTAATACGTACCTTAGAAAAGATAATATGGCTAGATGTATTTCTCATAGTCGCATACTATATCCTTGGAATTTTAGCTATAGATCTGGGGAAAGATACTGTATGGATAGTTTAAAGCATTAGATTTTCAAAGTGAAATCACAGCTCCTTCAGTACAACCTAAGCCTGGTGGCAGGCTGGGGGGTCAGCACAATGAGGGGTCCTCTGATACAGAGTTAGCAGTCTCCACTTCTCTGCAGCTCAGCAGGGCACTGGTGCTGCTCGTCCCAGCGCACAGAGCTCTCTCCCGATCGGGTAGTGTGGCACTGCCTCTATTTCTGTGAGTGTGCAAGGACAACGGGTGCTTTGAGCCATATTAAAATATGCAAAGGTTACAAGTCAGAGGTATCAGTACTCACTGCTGTCCACTGATTCTCTGCAAAAATCTGGCCCTTAAAATATCAGCTGTGTGGTTTTGTTCCACTGTTCCTTGCAATATCCTGTTGTTGTGCGGCATGAATTACTTGACAGGGTTTTGTGTCTCTTTGTACTGTAACAGCTTCAAGAAAAATTCAAACTGACAGTTCCTATAGTAAGGCATGAGGAAATGTATTTGAAGAGTGCATGTGTTTAATAGTGCAAGGTCAGAGAATGCACATACGTCACAAGCTACAATGGGGAATAAGAGGGTAACTATAGATATATGCAGAACACACAAACATGAGTGATTATTTTTTAGCTCTTGATCCATCCTCTGGCATTTGCTGCCAAACCATGATTATTCTTTAGCTCTTGATCCATCCTCTGGCATTTGCTACCAAACCAAAGGAAATAAAATGCTGTCCCCTTTCTGTGTAATTGCAGATGGGAGTCTTCACTCGATAGAATGAGGTTTAGGAACCACAGAAAGCAAACACTGTGGCCCATAGCAATGGGATGGCCCCATTTTTCTTGCATGAGTCACACTGCTAAGGAACTGGAGTGGGTGCTCAAAGGGGCTGTGCTCCTGTACCAGCAGCCCCACCATCACCACCAGGATGGGGTGACTGTGCTGCTTCCAGCAGGTTTCTTTCGAGGAGCTGAGGAGTAGGACATCTCCGTGGGTTGATGTACCCTAGTTTGGCTGAGCACCAGCACCGACTCCTAAGTGTCTCTCTGCTGCAGACGACATTGTGTTGATGTTTTAAGGGCAGCTTGCTGACAGCAGGAGCAGTATGACAAAAATTAGGTAGGCAAGAGGGATTAAAACATGTACAATTGTGCAGAATTTGTTAGGCTCAATTACATGAGTCAGGAACTAGTGAAGTTTTGAAGACCTGGAAATAATTCCAATTTGTCATATCAGGAGTCTCCTTCCCAGAAAGAGGCTGTGGAAGCAGAGGCAAGTCTGCCATATGGAGAGCAGATGTCTCAAGGGAGATGAAAAGAAGATACTTTGCTAGTACTAAAAATATTTGGTACAAGGAGGTGATAACAAGTGCGTCTAAAGAAGAAGCAATTATTTATCATTGAGTAGACAATTTTTACTGTTTCCTACATCACAAACCTGTATGCTTGAATAACTCCAGACTGTCACAGTGAAGAGGCACTGATTCACAGCTTGGGGCAGAAGATATAATAGTAAGCAGATTGCACATCTTGTTTAACCATCTGCTTTTTAAAGTACAAACACAGGCTGTGTTATATTGAAAAAAAAAGTAGGGAAATTGGAAGACGGTGAGTTACTGGTGTACAATTGGTTTGGTGTAAGAAGCAGTATGGTTGCCCTTGCCATTTGCAGCTTTGATGTTATACTTTTTAGCACTTTAATTAAGAATTGTGTCATAGAGATTGAACTCCATTTATAACCTCAGTACTGTGGTGTTAGATGGTTTCTGTGAGAGCTGCCTCTGAGTACCAAACCTGCTTAGACACCGGGAATGAGGCTTGAGAGAAGAATATCGGTGCTAATTTCAGGAGCCTTAGTAGATGTTTTAAGGAATGATCCCCCTGAGCAAGGAAGCTCAAGGACACCTTGAATTTAAGTGGAGCTCTGCAATGTCTTGCTCTGTAAGCAAAGATCTGCAGCTGTGGCCACGTGCTCATGTCCCAGGTAGATGTTTGGGTTTTCCTCCTGATGGAGCGGCTTTGTTTCCCCAGCAGCAGACCAAGAGCTATGGACACAGCTCCCTCAGCTCCTGCAAAACTCCTGCAGGGGAAGATAAAGCAATCCCAGCAAGGTAGGGCCATGTGGCTTATTCCCTGGCACTGAGGTGAGATGAGCTGTAATAGAAACCGTCAGACAGATGTTCACCTAATCTGTTCTTTAAAACCTCGAATGACTGCACTCCCCCAGTCCACAAAGACAGCCTGCTCCTTAGCTTATCTTTGATTATAGTTGGGAACTTTGTCCTAACATTTGATCTAAATCTGCCTTGCTTCCAGTTAAACCTATTACCCCTTGTCCCACTCTCAGTGGACACCAAGACAGCAGATTTCCATCCTCTTTACAGCAATCTTTAAAGGCTGTTACCCTGCTCCCTCCAGACCCATCCATCTTCTCTTCACTAGACTAAACAACCCCAAGTTCTTTCAACCTCTCCTCACAGGTCAGGTTTTGTAAACCTCATAACACCCTTGTTGGTCTCTCAGGGCTTTCTATTTTATTCACGTCTTTCTTAAAATGTGATGCTCAGTGCTGGACGGAGCACTTGAGCTGAGCAGTTCCCAGTGCCATGAAGGTACCACCCAGCCCTTGGCTTTCCCATCCCCATGGGTATGGTTGTGAGTGTCACTGTGGTCACCCAGTCTGTGCTTACTCCCAGCTCTCTTCTGCTGTCTGGTTGGTGACTCCCTGTTTCAACACGAGTCCTTTTGACCTCCTCGCACTTTGCACATACCTCTCTTTGGCTCCATTTGTTGATTCTGGAAAAACTCTCTGATTTTTCATAGCTATTTTGAATTTTAATCCTGGGCCCCAATATGCTTTCAATCCTCCTGGCTTAGTGTGATGGGCTGATTTTATAAACATACTTTATTCCATTATCCGAGTTACTAATGAAAATATCAAGCAGAAAAAGTCCCCGGACAGAGCCTGGGTGACCCCATTAAAAATGAATTTTCAGTTTGATGGCAGACCTTGATAAGTTCAGCATCATTTTCAACCACTTGTTCACCCAGTGACTAATGAATTCATCTGGCCTGTATTTCCTTAGCTGGCCTTAAAAGAACATCATGAGTGACGCATTGAAACGCCCCACTCTAGTAAAAGTACATATTGCTGCTCCCTGCCTGTATCCAAGGGAGAAGAAATGTCTTTGTTCTTCCGAATCAGATTTGCCTTAGCCATGACATGGCAGGCTATGAAGAGGAAGACTCCTGCCCAGCCAGTTGCAAAGCATCCGTTGGGGTCAGGAAAGTTTTTGGCAATTGCTATTTTAAAACTGTAAAAAACCTCATTGTCAAATAGAGCGTTTCTTACTTCTGATAAATGCTGGAGGAAGCAAGGGAAGGAAACACGTAATGAAACATCTAAGAAGGGAGGGAGGAGAGCAAGGCAGCATCCTGCACAGGCAGAAGCCTGTCCCAAGCTCCTTCCCTCATCCTGCATCCACACCTGGGCTCATCCATAGCCCCCTCCAAGCCGAAACCAGCAGTGAGAGCAGCAGCACCCACAGCCCTGGAAAGGCTGAGGGATGTCCTAATGTTGTCATTTCAAGGTAAAAATCATTTTTCCTGATTCAAGACGGGATTAGCATTTCCACACAGCCCTTGCAGGGATTTCAGAAAATGGAGAGACATTGTTTTAGGGGTGACCATCACAGGGAAGGAAAGCTTGGGGAAACCTCCTTTGGTGGAGGACCCCCCAGAGGGACAAGAAATGTCCTCCTGGGAGACCACGGGAGAAGTCTGGCTGTGGCCCTCAGGCACAAGCTTGAAGAAGATGCTCCAACTGTGACAGGACTTTGTTATTCATTATAAGGGAAGAGACAAATAATTTTTAATACACATTTTAGTTGCCCAGGGCCGAGAGTGCACTGAGTGCCATGGGCAGCCTCTGCAGCTGTGGGATCCAGGGCAGAGACTTTTTTGTTGGTAGCTCTGGGCTGTGTATATTGCACCTTTATATTCAATTTGATACTGCCTTTAGCCTGCTGGCCCCCTGCCAATGCAGCTGCAGAAAGGTTGGGGAAATTTGCCATAATATGCTTGGGAATTCTTGTGGAAAGCAAGTTTCACCTACTGCAGTGGAGGTGGATAGGTTTAAGGGGCTTGGGTTTCTTTTTGTCCTGAAATGCTCATCCTCAGAATCAGAAATAAGGTGGAGTTTAACACTAAAATATTCCAGCTTGAACATACAGGACCACTGGAAATCTGTGTTTAAGAGTGTTTAGAAAACGTACTGAACTCATGTGCCAGATTAAAACCTGCGGAAGCAAAATATTACTTTAACCATGATCCAGTTGATGTTGCTAACACCAGTGAAGACAACCCAGATTGTGGTGGACACCTTCCAAAAGCAGAGAGGTGGGTGTCCTAGCCACTGCTCAGTCAGCAGCACTACCCTAGCCCACGGCAGGGCTTCAAACAGCCTTGCCCAGGCACTGCCTGGCCAGTAGCCAGCCTTCCCCTGCCTTCCAGGAGTGAAATCACAGCACAAAAATCTCTGCTGCCACCAAATGCCCCAACTGATATGTCCTTCGACTGCAAGAGGCCTTTGTCAAGCCTAGAGGAAGACGATTGTGAAGGCACAAAAGATGAAAGATTGTTCCTGTCAGGAAAATCATAAGTTCTGTTTTGGATTTTCAAGAACACCCCAATTCAGCATTTTGCTGCAGCAGGGTGGTCACTGGGCTTTGGACCACAGCCCAGGCAAACAGAATGGAGCTTTTCATCAGTTAAAATCCAAGGAGGGAATAATGACCTCAGAGTTTTGTATTTATCATCGGATTTGGCCCACTGACCTGCCTAAGGAAAGGAGATGGCTTGAAACAGTTTTCACAAAGCCAAGACATAAATTGCTGCAGTAAAAATCAATTTTATCTTGATTCCCCACCCCCTCCCACCCCCACCCCCCACATTTTTCTGTCATGTTTGGACAAATCCTGTCCCTCTAGCTCCCTCAGAACACTTAATGCAGCTCTCCATGCTCCGAAAGTCTACGCTGGCCCAAAGATGTCACTATCTTGGCAATGACTTGCACAGCCCCAAACGGGGCAATGTGGAGTGACAGATGATTCAGCAGCAACAAGTGTGAAAAGGCTGAGGCTGCTGACACTCACCCTTCATCAGCCTTTTTATATTCCCAGCAATCACTATTGGCTTTGCTGGCTGCACCTATTGAAAGAGCAAAAAGAGCAAGTATTTCAGTTAGCTGCTTGGTTTTTTTGTTTTTTTTTTTAGCAGTTTTCCTTCCTCTTTGGTTATTTGAGCAGGTATTTGTGCTTTTATGGATATGAAGAGCTTCCCTTGGCCTTCTTAGGACCAGCATGGGCCATCTTGTCCTCCCAGCAAACACTGCAGAGGTGAGCAACACTCCTTGTCCCAGCAGCTTTTCTCTTTGGGGTAGGTACTTTTCCCCCTTACCCAGCAAAACATGTAGGGTTTGGGTGGTGAAAGCACAGGGCTTTTGCATCATGTGCTGGGAGCACATTCAGTGTGGTAGGACACAAGCACTGGCTGAAGAGATGGGATGTCTTTACATGTCCCCACTAACAAACTACCCCATGCCAAGAGATATCCACATCTTTGTCAGAAGGCTGGCTATTACTGCTCTGTGAAAAACTAAGGATCTTCACATCAAACAAAGAAAAAAAGCATAATGTAAAAAAAAACAAACCACCTCTGGGATTTCCATGCTTCCCCATATGCCCATGGAAAATGAAGAAAAAAATCTCTTGCATGCAACACCTCCAAAAGCATGCTACAAAATCCCCTTATGCCCACTCCATCTTGAAGCCCTCAGTTTCTTCCTTCTGATGTAATTCTTCTGGTATGAAACAGGGGTAAGATCTAGGCCAACTAAAACTCAACTAAGTTGAGACTTTAGACTCAAAAATCCACTCTAGATTTTGTCTTTAGGATTGTCTTCTCCTAGGAGATGCCTGCATTCATTGGGCACTTCCATCGGGCACCTAACTTCGGCCATCCACACATCCCTCAGGCATGATGGCAATTGTTAATTGATATTAAATGAATTTGGTGGTGGGTGGAGGTTTTGAGAAGGGATGTTCAGAGAGACCAAACCAGTACAACAAGCAGCATTATTTTATCTCTGCGCTGGCTGCCTCAGCAGAGCTGTGGATGATTAAATGGATGTAGCCTGATCTACCAGCTGAAGACTGTCTCTGCAGGTTCACTGTGAGCAGCACTGCTTGCTGTTAAATCCAGAGATTAATTCCCTTTCAGATGAAAGCAAATTCCCCCATGGTTCTGACAGTGAAAGAAATCACATGCTTAAAGACAAATGAGATGTATATTTGATTGTATTCTTCTTTCCCACAACATACATGATTGCTGGAAATTCTTCCTTTCCTGTGCACAATCTTATTTCCTTTTTTTTTTTCCTTTTTTTTTTCTTTTTTTTTTTTTTTTTCTGTTTATTTATTCTGATTCAGACCTAACAGCTGGCTTCACCTATGAGAACCAGCTCACAAATGCACTTCAGGATATAAAACACATTTATGATAAGACACCTGATAAATCCCTTTACATTCCATATCTTTCCTGTAAAGCTGGGGAGGGGGGTGTGGAGAAGGAGAAAAGACCTGCTTTAGGATGATGTCATAGCTGTTGGGCACATCTGCCCCAAATTAAATTGCCATCTAAAGAGCTTATTTCCCAAGCATATTTCTTTTCGGCTTGGAAGGAGACATAAAGCAGTGTATCCCTTCAGTTTGCATTTGGGGAGTCTCTGAAAATTTGGGATCACCCTTCACAGCATGCCAGCAAGATTTACTAGGGCTGAGTCTCTCAGGTGATGATGCTGTACAAGTTGCATGAAAAATAAATCTTTCTTGGTTCCTTGATTAAGTTGTGACTCATAATAAATCTTCTAGAGACATCAAGCCTGTCTTGCTAAAAGCATGAGGGACCTTTGCAAAGCCCTCTAAGAAGGTGCAAGAAAGGGATCTCACCTGGAATAAGAAAGCTTGCAAAAGTAAACCCGTTTGAATTTTAAAATATCCAACAGCAAACTCTGTGTGCATGCCAGAATTTGAAGACAAAAATGCAAGAGATGTAGCAAGGTTTAAACACACCAAGGACAAAACACTTGCAAATAGCCTGCTTTGCCTACTGCAATACCAGAAAAAGGAAAAAAAACCCAAAAAAAATAAGAAAAAGGAGAGGAGACAACACAGGAAAGCTACTTTTTTTTTTTTTTTAATACCTCTTTGTGACCTTTCCCTGTGAAGGCACCCAGACTGTATGGCTTCCAGGTGATAAAGAGAAATGCACCAAACAAAAACCTCATCCTCTTACTGCCTACTGGTACAAAAACTGCAGGTGTCTCCAATGTGCTCATGTGCCTATGCAAAGCCCCGTGTGCCAAGGAAGAGCCATCTCTTTTGACTTTGGCATCTGTTGAGCAGACCCTGTGGGCCCAGTGGCTGTGAAACACCTGAACACGTGTGTGGCATGTGCTGCATCAGAGGGAAGACCTCGGTACTGCCAAGGCAGCCCAGGCAGCTACAATCACACTGGCACCATTTTACAGGAGCTCCACCAAAATCCATGAACCTGTTATTTGTCCACGGTGGTTACTTAGAAATGGAGCAAAAATGCCGCCAAGAACTTTTTTCAAAGCACCTGATGAAGAGCATCCAAACACAGCAAAGTCTTTCAGCCCATCTAGAAACCACGGACCCAGTTTTGGGCTGATGTAAACCATCACAGTTGGTGGAGTTATGCTGATTTACACCAGCTGAGGAACTGTTCCTCTATTTTCACCTAGTTCATGAAGATTTATATACTAATTCCCTGCAAAGCAATATAATAAAAAAAAAATAAATTTTTTTTAAAAAATTGCCTAGCTGGGCCCACTAATCCTATTTCATAAAGAAGTTATCTCAGCCTTGCTGGGTCAGATCTTACTGAGAGGACAATACATCCAGGGCTGTCATGTAAATCATTTCCTCTTGAATATTTATATCTAATCAACTTCAGACCTTGTTTTGCACACATTGTACGTTTCATAAGCTGAAGAACTCTCTCTGATGAAATCCTTGCCTTCTGACCCCAAAATACATCTGAACAAAATTGTCCCATCAGGAGTTCAGATAATTGCTTGGCCTTTCCTGTCAGTCATAAACCAGACCAATCCAACTTTTTTGGACACTGCCCCACACTTTAATGTGCTTCTCAAGCATATTCCAAACAGCATAACAGAATAGGAATGGTTGCTTTTATAAACGTGTGGTACTTTATATGCTTAAGCAAAGAAATCAGAGACTCTCTTTGCTGGTGCCATATGTACTATTGTGTGATAAAAATTTACTAGCATGTAGTTCTGCAATTATTGTTCTTACAGCTCCATTAGTCTTAAATCTTACTTATGTACCGTGGGCTTTTTTCTTTCACTGGACCTCCCAGGCTCTCCCTTTTCTTGTGCCAAAACTTACGAAGCACCGAGTAGCACAGGCACGATTTGAAGGCTTCATCTTTCTCATGCCCAGCGCGAGTATGTTTGAGAGTGATGCCTTTCTGCTCCCACCCACAAACTCCTTCGGGCTCCATGGCCACGCAGCTCTTCGGCTTCTCTGGCTTGTAAGCTGCATCCTCACATAACGGATGCTGCCATGGCCAGGCAGCAAGAGCGAACCTCGCTCGGTGCCAGTTTCCTGCTGTGTCAGCCACTGGCCACCTCTGTTAGATCCAAAATCTTTGTCGGGGGCTCAGCTGGGACGCTGTCCAAGAGCTGCAGGGGGCATCAGGGCAAGACACTCTGTGGAAGGCACAGCATGGACTCAGCAAAAGCCAGAGGAAAGTTTTCTCTTGACTTCTGAGGGGGCCATGATTTTCTGCCCCCAGCCCTCCTTGACAGCCTGCTGGTTTGCACGGGAGAGCTTGGGGAGGTGATGGAGAGTTGCTGGAGGAAGCTTGGCACATTCCTACCAGTGAATGGCAAGCAGCCCCATGCACTCGGATGGTGCTAAATCCTGAACAATGAGAAGTATTACAAATATTCAGACATCACAGACAAGGGTTTACAGAGATCACAGTCTCGAGTTGAAAGCCTGGGAATTCCTCAAGGAAAAGGTGTGGTCTGGAGCAGTGCGTGTGAGCCAAGAGCTTTCCAAGTGCCTCTGCAGCTCTCAACATCTGATGAGAAGATTAAGTTCATGGACAAAACATATTGTGAAAATGGAAAGCAGGCTGCTACATTGATCAGTAAGTTGAAAGGACAAAATATGCATGACTATTAGAAAAGAAAAATCTTTAAACGGCCATTCTACATCAAGAAGAAATCTTTCCAAGGAGTGAAAAACAGGGACTTGCAGGGCTCAGGTGCCACAGAGGAACCTCGCTTCTGCACCTGAGTCCTGGACATGCAAACAGAGGTGCAGAGCCACATGTGTCACTTCACAGACCATTGGAATGCTAAGCCTGTGTATCTCATGGTAGCTGTGGGCAGACAGGCTCCATTAGACTTCACTGTGTCTGCTTGAGGTGTCAGCCTCTTGGCGCTTTGCTGGAAGTCATTGCTACCTAGCAGAGGGTGACAAAGCTAAACAGAATGTGACTCTATCTGCCACAATTTAGAGTTTAGAACTTTATATCATCAACAAAGAGTAATTTGCAAACACAGATGGTGTTTCTGACACCGGTGAGTGACACACAGGGCAGAGTTTTGGCTCGCACACGGTCTCATGAGAATATGTGCTTATGCATTTCAGGTCTGCAGTTACAGAACTGCTCCTGAAGCTTCCACTGGCTCCATCATTTTGCAGCATACCTTTGTAAGCCTGTACTCTCAGGCAGAGTTCTTGCAGGGTTTATAAGCTCTCCTTTGAGGGCATGCAGAAAAGCATGAATCCTCAGCAAGCTTGCGTTCTCCAAGAACACCGGTGGCAAAGGCCACAGGAGTTCCTTGCTTAGCTGTTGCATCCATCAAATTGACAATGCCCATGGACCAGCACATACCGAGCTGCTTCTTCTCAAACTTTTCCCTATTTCAGGATGTAATGTTAAGTGTATGAAACTAACCTTCAATTTTTCATATCCCTGCATTTCTGCTCTTCATTATAGTGAGAAAAGCCCTTAACTCATCATTCCCCCTCCCTGTGAATGGCTTGTGTGATTGCCAGGTTGGATGCCCGCTGTTTCAACCTTTACCTTCTTGTTTCCTCACCTCAGATACTCCCTGTAGCTGCTTCATGTCTCTGCTGTCATCCCTGTTGATCCTCGCGAGCATCATCTGGAAAAACCAGCCTGCCGGCTGCTGCCTGGAGCACAGAAATGAGCACGCAGAACAGATGAATACAGAAATGAGGTCAGGGGGCTCTGTGAACTCAGGGGCTTCAGTAGCACAGCCCCACTCCGGGAAATACAAGAGCAAATGAAGTGACCCGGTCGCGAACAACCCCGTGTGGCTATTACAGAGGCGTTCAGAAGACACCCGCAGTAATGCGCGGGTGTCTCTGTCTGTCCGTGTGTCCGTGTGGTGTCCGTGTGTCCGTGTGGCTTGGTGTCCGTGTGTCCGTGTGTCCGTGTGTCCGTGTGTCCGTCCGTCCGTCCGTCCGAAGCGGACTGACGCTGCGGGCGCGGTCCGGCCGCCAGGTGGCGCTGTGGGGCCGGTGACGGCCCGTCCGGCGGCTCCGCGGGGGGCGGCGCGGAGCGGAGCGAAGAGGAGCGGAGAGCGGAGCGGGCCGGGGCCGGTCCTGCCCTGCCCTCCTCGGCCGTCGGGCTCGCAGCACAGCGGTCCCTCCGGGCTGTCTGGAAGCGGGAGGTGCGAGGAGGAAGGCAAAAAAGACGAGAGGAGAGCGCCTGACGCCGTGTGCCCCATCCTGGGCGCGCCTGGGGCAAGGGCGGGTCTCGGCAGTGAGGGACAAAAGTCTGCTCGGAGCCTACGGGTCAGTTCCAGCTTAGCGCAGGCAGGGTCACTCCAGTCGGGGATGTTTGGGGACGCTGTGGTGCGAGTATGGTGTTTGTTCTCAATTGAGCGTGCCCCCCAGCAGCCTTTATTCCCAGGCTGCCCGTGCTTTTCACCTGGGTTCTGTGAGTTCGTTTGGAGTGATGCGTGGAAAGGCTCAGTGATTTTCCTAAGGACCCTCGGAGGCAGCAATTTCTCTTGCAATAGAAGAGAAAGCCTTCTGACTGCCCAGTGCCTCATTCTAGCTTCTAAAATACATCACATAGTTCAACCAGTACAGTTTGGTCCTTCTACAAATCGGTCTCCTATAGACGTGCTTATTTCCTGGCTCTTCCCTCTGATCATTTTATTCTTCTGTGCTGAGTTCCCAGCTCGGCCCAAAACGTTTGCAGCAGCTTCACAATGTCATTTGGCAATGACTCCCTTTAGTTCAGAGATTTTTGGTATTGAAACAAGCACACAGTTTGAAAGTCTGTCATTGTCCAGGTATGTTCCCCCAAATTCAGAGATCAGGTCTCCATCCCAGCTCTCAGCAGTCACCAAATCCAGCCAGCACTTCATCACCCACCAGGTGTTTTCTCCACAGCTCGGTGCTACAGGCACTGCCAGGGCTCCCTGGGACGTGGTCCTCTCCCATCCCAGCGACCTAGGCAAAGGGCAGGCCGTGACATTTTCTAATCACTATCTACTGATGTTTTATTTAGCCCTTCTACAGGTGTTTCTGAGTTACTTTCGCAGGAGAAACAAGGAAAACAAGCTTTAGGACAACCAGTTGAAGGAACTGGGAGACTGAAGCTGACATCTGCTCTTTGTGCAGCTTCAGTGCTCCATCCCTGTCTTGCTGAGTATGTGTGCGCAGTGCTGAGTCCCTGGGGAGAGGCAAGGGCCATCCACAGCTCTCAAAGCTGCAGATTGGGAGTTTATCCAGAACTCAATCTCTGCTCTGGAAAACCTGTGACTTTAGAGACAAGTGGGGTTTGGACAGGCTGAAAACACATCGGGAGCAGCAGATTTTCTTCATATGCGTGGATGCTGTTGTAGGCTTCAGGAAGCAACAGTAAATGAAAAATGAAGTTATTTTAATAAACAAACATTCTCATGTAATCATTGGAAAGTGAAGTCAGGTTTGGAATTGGTTTGCATTTTCACAGACATGGAAATAACAACAAACTGAGGAAACATGCTTGTTTGTAAGGCTGCCTGAGCAGAGCCATACGAGTCGGACTGAGAGCCATCAAATTTATGCTGAATAATATCCTGCTACTCCCTGAATGAATAAGGCAATCCTCAATGGAGCTATCAAGGAACATGATTCCAGTAAGTTATATACAATTCTAGACTTATTTTCTAAACATATGCATTATTTTGTGTGTGTGAGAAGCCCCATTTCTTTCTTTCTTTTTTTTTTTTTTTTTTTTTTTGCCAATATTGTCCTTTTCTATAGCTCTGATAAAGCTCAGTCTGTGAAATGTTTCTTCAGCTATCTCAGTGCAAGCATTGACATCCCCAAGAAGGAAGCAGTGCTAGAGCAAAAGAAACGGGTACGAGGGAAAGCCTGGTCTGCGATTGCATGTGATGAAATGGAAGATTCCTGGCCAAACAGTAAAGTGTTTCTCTTGACTTAGCCCGGAACTTAGTCCTTTTGCTGAAGAACTACCGTGAGCTTTCAGGCACAATTTGAGGTTAATTAATTACTTGGCAAGTTCTGAAAATTGTACACACGCTGAGGAAGTCTCACACATTTTTCTGGCTTCCATTCCTTGTTGTGCTGCTGTTGAGGGGGATATTGAACACCTCCTGCTGTGGAATCCTTGCCTTGGGAAAGGGATGGCGTCAGCAAAGCACAGACAGTGCTGAGATTTATAGAGAAGTAAAGACAATTTGTGATATTACGCAAAGAAAGATGAGCTGGCTAAAGAGCTTGCTCAAGTAAAATGAAGCACTGCTTTTTTTTTTTTTTCCCCCTCTTTTTTCTTTCTTAAACTTAACAAAAAAAAAAGTAAAATGGAAAGTCCCCATTGATTGCATCCAGCTGTTAAAATTTTACGATACTGAGATCCTCAGTTGTCATGACCACTTCATGCAGTTTAATATGCAGTCGTATTCTTTTCAGTTTCATTTTCTTCCCCAGCTTTAGTTAGTAAAATACCTTTCGGAGAGCCTGTTCTTAGCAGTTGTAGAGTGTCTGGTCTTCTTTTATAAAGAGGAAAAATGCACGCGGCTTTAAGAACTGATTCGTACACGCATACCCAAGGCATTACCTGTGGAATACCTTGACACTTGAGGAAGTTAAACTGCAACCATAATTCCCATTACTGTCAGTGAGAGCAACATTTGCACGTCTCCCTGTGCGAATGAGACGCAAGCTGAACAGAAGCAGCTCTTTCCTGATCACTGTAGACCAGTCCTGCCATAAAAAGGTCAACTCTCTGCCCCAGCCAATACTCCCCTTGCCTGCGGATGGCTTTGGGCTCAGGCCCAGAATTAATAAGTCTCTCCAGACTTTGGAAATTCAGAGGCAAACCAGCACCTCCCGAAGTATTGCACACTTATTCTCTGTTTCATCCACGGCGAGCACGGGGGTTATCTACACTGTTTGCAGTTTCAGCTTGGCTTTCCTAAAGGACTTTTTTACTGCTCGCTTGGAAGAGATAAAACACCCAGGACAAAAACAACGCCCACATTTTCTACTTTTAAATGCCTAATATGTTTAGTCTGACATCACTCCTGGTTCCCTCCTGCCTTGCTGGCATTTATCCATGCCAGCAGCTGTGCACGTGTGGTGGCTGGAGTGGCAGGAGCATGATTCCCCGTGCCAGGGCAGCGTTGGCATTGTTTGGGAGGACTGATGCTCCGACATGCAATTCTGCTTTAGAGCTCTTTGTTTGCTATGGCACACTGGCGTTGCTCTGGCTCACTACCCCTTCTCCTCTATATAGTAAAAAAAATGCCCACCCTACATTAAGAAAGAAAAGCGTACACATCACTAGCTCAGGGATCTGACCAGCTGATTTAATTAATCCCAGAACAATCCTTTCAAATAAAGGAATCCGGAGTTATGATTAAGCTGCAAAGAAATCAAATAGGCTAGAGGCGAGAGGTTTTTGCTGTGCCCTGGCTGTTGAACACTTCTTTTTCAGCCTCAGCAGTCTTATGTATTAATCATTCGCCTTTGTGGTGTTGAAAATCATCTGAGGAATATATTTAATGATGCAATTTTATGTAAAAGGTAACCACATTAGTGCACTCAATGTCAAGCAGTCAGAGGAACTGAAAATAAACCAGTTTGGTTTCCGAAGAGGAAACGCTGATAACATTTTGGTCAGCCAATGCATTTTGTGGACAATGTTTAAAGGAACATTAGCTGCTAACACGCACAGCTTGAGGAAGCTTCATCCTCCTCGTGCCAGTATTTATAGTCATAGTTTAATAGGAAGCCTCTAATGATAACATCTTACTGCTTGTTTAATCATCTTTTACTTAGCAAAATAACCGAGTTAATTTGGAACTGAGAAAGGATGTGGACACCATGGCTGGCTTGGGTTGGGGCATCACTGGTCTGTGTGCCAGGGAAGCTCTCCTTGGGACCTGGCTCAACGTGGGGCTCTGTGCCCTGGCACTGCCCCTCGGGCAAATACTTCAGCTGTCCCCCTGGGGAAAGGCAAAGGCTTCTCTTTGCTGTGCCTGTCTCTCATGCTGTGCCAGGGATAGGAAAAGTGACTTTTTAAAATCACAGAGATTTTAAAACACAAAAATGGGAATGCAACGGGAAAGGGACATTTGCAGCATGTGGGGTTGCTTTCTGAGAGCTGAATTCACACTGAGGGTGCCCCTCTATTTAGTAGGGAAGATCCAGCTGCCAGCTAACGTTTTGATATAAAAACACTGCCAGACTGCCTTTTCCTCTCCTTACTTGATCCCCTCCTCTTCCCCTCTGTGCATTTCACTCCCTTCCTCAGTAAACCTAACAAAAAAACAGAATAGGGGGAAAAAAAAAAAAGTGGAATTAACATGGCAGCTGTCACCATCACACACTTCAGCTTGTGCCTCCCCTTCCCCTGCCACCATCTTCAGGCATGACCTCCACAGATCAGGGAACGTTCCCAGCAGCACAGCTCCTTCTGACACCAAAGCACTGACAAGAGTCAATATGAATTTTGTACTTCCCAGGAGTTGGTTTCCTTTGCCAGAGGCTGCTCTGTTGGCAGTCCCTGGTTTGGGTCTGTATGCAGTAAAGCTCCTACACTGTTTCTAAAGGAGTTTCTTTAGGGGAAACAGCTGCAGATCCTTGCCCAGGAAGGCAGTAAATAACACCCAGTGGGCTCAGAAGAGCTGGCACTGATGGACTGCTTTGAACTGAATAAACATAAGCAAAAATTCAATTTTCCCTATAAAGGAAAAAATGTAATAGCAATGATATGGTAGGAAGCAGCCCCTGTCCAGAAGAGCTTGCAGTTGAAACAAGAAATGAGGCAGCAAGGAGAGATGTAGTGAAACTCCTGAGGTAGTGTGAGTATGGATGAGGTTGATATCCACATCTTCAGGGTCTCAGGTCAATTGCTTGCCTGCAAGAAAGCCCAGCTCCTGTGCTCCAAGTGCCTATGAAGTCCCTGCAGTGATGAGAGGGAAGTGAGAGAAATGAGAGGAGCAGGAAAGGAACTGTAAAATAAAAGAATGCAAATAAAATCCTTTATGCTGTCAGGCCAAACTGGGATGATGCAGCACTTTGTACAGACTCCTTTATGTTTCTAAAAAGGAATTTGTTGCATGTCCCTGTCTCTCTCAAGACAGAATATGTGGTTGTGATCATTCATAACAGGGAGCATCATTTCATAGCACCAGCCTAAAAGAAGCCAAAGCTGGAAGCCTGAGCTGAGGTACTCCCTCCAAAAACCCCCAAAACCTACAGTTAAATCTAGCTTGTCAAAACTGTAAGTAACCTTACGTAGAATGTACATGCAAGAAATGTCTGTAAATTATTCCACATTTTTTCTAAGATCAGAAGCTACTATGCATATATAAGCTCCTGCACTCACTACACTGAAGCAAAGAGCAGCCCTCGATGTATGGTTGCTTAAGTATTAGAGACAATAAATAGCATACTTCTGCCCACAAATGGAGGGCTGAATCCTGCTGGGGCTGAGGTTCTTTTGTCTTCTACAAAATTAGGAATTGTGGATACTCTGCCCCAAAGAAGAAATGCTAAGTATCCTCCGGGGTTGGGTTCATAGCCTAGTGGAAAGCCATGTTAAAAAGAAAACAATAAATTAAACTTCCACCAAACTCCACAGAGGAAGAGACAACTGCATCGAAACAACAGCCTTTCACTTTTAGCCCCCCAAGAGCTGAAATGAGCAGGCTCTGGGGTGGTAAAGTGGTTCCCACCCTGCCACCAGCAGCAGAATATACATTATTTAGAAACGACAGAAATTGTCTCGGTTAGCAGTGTAGCTGAACAAATTAGAAATTATAGCATAACTGGGGGTTCAGTTTATATAGCTGGAGCTCTGAGACAGAAATACAGATTATGACAGGTTAATGGGGACTGTGACATTCCCTATACATGTAAATAAACACTGAATTTGAGAACCTCTGTTTTCCCCAAGCACTAGTAAATAAAAGTATAACAGAAACCTCATGTAAAGTAACCATATGCTTATAATTATACAAACATTGTAGATCCCTTGTGTGAAATTTCACATCTTTATTGCTTCTATCTTAATGTTTACAAAGTTAGCAGTAATTTCTCAAAACCAAATCTAACCTAAACAGGAAAGACAATTTCCTACATCATTTTAGTTTTCTATGCCAAAGCGAATGAAAGCAGAACCACTCCTGTAAACCTCTTGCCTTTCTCCTGCTCTATACGCTGCAGTTTGTTTTCCCGACGTTGGGATGTGTTTTGACGCACCAAGAATGCAGGAGTGGCTTCACTCTTAGTACCCATACATTAAGTTTTTAACTGTGAGTGAGAGACAATATGGTTCTAATCTAAGACAGTGACAAAAATGCAGAGAGCTTGCAGAGGAGCAACATTGCCACTGGTTCATGACAAAATAAAGCACTGTAAAAAGCAACAGTGGCATGTAGGGTTAGCCCTGCTATTTCTCCTGACTTTTCTTGTGAAAAGACTAACTGCCAAAATCAGGAGCAAAAGCAAGAGAAAGTCCATCCCCATGCTGTGGGGCTGCACAAGCCTCTGCCAAGCCAGAGCACAGGGGACTCGCCTGGAAGAGCCCCGTGGGTCGTGGGACACTGAGAGAGGGGCAGATCCCTCACGGGATGCTTGGAAAGTGAAACAGCACTTTCCTTGGAGGACCATGGTGCAAGAGCTGGTTCAGACTCTCCTAAAACAACCTCTTTGTTTGAGTATGCTCCTTCACCTCCTGTTAGTTCACACACCATAGTTTTGACAATTAAAATTCTTGATCCACTTAGACTTTTGAGGTTTATGTTAACAGTTTGGAGAGCAGAGAGGCTGAAAGAAATATGCTGAGAAAAAAAAATGATGGTTTACTGTATTGAGCAAAAAACCCCAAACAACAACGAAACAAAACAACAAAAAAAAAAAGAAAAAAAATATATATGTATATATATGTAGGGTTAATGTGATGTTCCAGGATACAGACAGCAGAGAAGGGAGCTTTGTGCCCTCCCTGAGGGCAGCCCAGCCAGGAGGGAGCCAGGGAGAGGAGCTGGCACTGGGGAAGGTCCATCAGGGGAAGGAGAAACAACTTCTGGGTCAAAATCTACCTTCTGAAAACAAATATTCCTGCTCGTATGGAGCACTGAAAACTAACCTTTTTGGGAGGGCTGCAGCAAGAAGCAGAGGTGCTAAAAATGTTGAAGCTAAAAGCAATGGGAGTTTAATGCCTCAGATCCGGGTCCTTGAAAAACAAGTCCCATTTTCAAAGCCAAGACTTGTAGAGGCTGATGTTTTGCTGTAAACCACCACATATGGACTACAGGGGCATTTCAGAAAACATTGTGCTAACTTCTCTGCCAGTAGGAATCCCTACCCCCTGATTATGTGGTGTGACCACGGCCTTTTTGGAGCTTTTTGTGGTAAAGGGGGAAGAAGCCCATACTTTGAGTGGTTACATTTTCTAGTCATTCTAATAAAGAACGATTTTGGTTCACAGAAATAAAAAACGTACAATGGATCATTCATGTTAAAATAAGCCACAATCTAGCTATAAAATATCTATCTATATATAGATAGATATATAAAGAGAGATTGTCTACAAACTGATCAGCTCCGTCTTAACACCACTTATGCACCACAGTAAATCTTCCAAAAGGCCACAAACCAGAGGTGAAGTGAGTGACGCTTAGGTCTTGGCTTGACCACTTGTGCAGGGATGAATTTTAACCTCTGACACTAGTCCTCAATATTGCTGCTCATTTTATAACAAGATAAATTTCTATTAAGCTTCCAGGGGGGAGGAAAAAAATTATTTTGGTTGTGTCTTGCCTTTCAAATTTTCCTCTAATGATTTTTATTTTCCCCAGAAAAGAAAAATCACAGAAAGGAAAAAAAAAAAAAGAAAGATGTGATAACTGTGTGTGCTAGTGCAAGGAAATTTATGAAACTGGTTTTAAAACTGCCTTAGTTTGGAGAAACATATTCGAAATAAAAATAGTTGTTACAAAATATTTATAATGTAATTATGAACTGAAATCCAGCCAACTTTTATTGTTGAGAAAACTGGAAAGGAAATAATTTTTTAAAATGCTATTCTTCTTTTCTGGTGGCTGCTATTATTTTACTCTCGTTGTTGCTGCCATTATTTCTCTGCTGAGCTCTGAAGCCAGGATCCCAAGTGTTTCATAGGTGCCCTGTGAGGTGCCCGCTCCTGCCAGTGGTTCCCAGGTCCAGCTCCACACAGTTTCCTCAATGCCAATCAAACCCCAAACTTCCTAAGATGATTTAATATATTGAAGTCCCTCACGGCGATCTCTCTGTGTAGCTGCATAAGGCACCACAATTGCTACATCGTCTCAGCTCTCTACGCTCTGCTGCTCCCTTAAGTGACTGTCCTCACAATTAGCTGTATTGAACAATGGCATTGTCTTCCGAAATGGCAAGGGGACACCCTGAGCAATGGGGCCTAATGCTGCAAGAAACAGGCAGGAGAGAAACGCTACCTACTTTATGGCAGTTACCGCTACCTGTGTAGGCTGTCATGTGGTGAGCATCGCTGTCTTGGGGTGATAACACCAGGATGTTCACCTCCCCCAGCCTCCACGCTGCCTGAAAGGTCACCAGAACCAGGGCAAAGACCCCTGCTGCCTGAAGAGCGCTTCGAGTCAGGTTTCCGATAAAGAAGCGAGGGTGGAAAGCAGCTGTCTGAGGCAATTTTGGGGGATGCATTAAAACGTACAAAAGCATCAGGTAGAAATTAAATTGGGCTGAAGAAAGTTGGTCTCGAGATCACTCGACCCTTGCAGCTTTGCATTAGTATGAAACCACAATCCCTTGGGAGAGGAGGAGGCCAAGGGAGGAAAAAGCCAAGAACAAAGAGGGAAGAGGAGAGACAGACTGAGAGACAAAGGCAGGAAGGGAACAGACACTCTGGGAGCAGCAAGGGGACCCTGGAAACCAGCAGGGTGGAAGCGGGAAAGGGCAGCCGTGCAGCAGCAGCACTGGGAACCACAAGGAGGGGATGTGGGAAGTGGAAACAATATCAGAAGAGGAAAATAGGACAATGAAATGCAGCAGGAGAGAAAAGAAAGAGCCTGGGGGACTAGGGTTGGGCAGAACTTGGTGGAGAAGAAACTGGAGCTGGGCAGCTGATTGGAGATAGCAGTCAGGAGCGTGGAGTGAGTAAAGAGGGCACAAAAGGAGCAGAAGGAAACAAAAAGAAGTGATGATAAAGCTCTGGAAGGAACTAGGTCATGGCAAGAAAAAACAGCCAAAATGCTAAGTATGGAGCAGAAAGGACGGGAGTGGCAAAGCGGAGCAGAAATTACAAAAGTGAGGCATCAGAAAAGAGAAGCCAAAGGGACAGGAGAAAGGAGGAAGGTCCCAGAGAAGAAAGCAGCTGATGAAAAGGGAATGGTCAGGAGGGCGACTGTGAAGCCAGGGGACAGACAGGAGGAGTGAAATCGCAATAAATAAAAGGGGGTGAAAAGACAGGATGGAGCAATGTGGGAATTGGGTTTGTAGAGCGCTTGCCTTATTTCTGCACTGTCACTGATACTCTTTTGTAGCCCTGTTTCTTCACAGTTCATCTGCCAGCACCTCACAGTACATCTATCCTACTAAAAAGAAGCCAAGGCAATGACAGACCTTGTTCTCTAATCCAAGCTATATGATGTGTCCCACATCGACATGGTCACATCCAAATGGCCATCTAGGGACAGTCCCTGGCACAAGTCATAACTCCTAACAGGCTTGGGCACTGGCTGGGGAAGTGCCAGCTGGCATGGGACAAAACCACAATCGGGTGCTCGTTAAGCCATGCGTGGAGGGTTGCAGTGCATGAGCCCCTGTCTTGGAGTTATCTTCTTCCCTAGTGGACATGCAGCCTGCGTCACTTGGAACTTGAGTCCCTCACCTGCTTTGAATGTCCCTCTCATGCTCCTCATCTCATCTAGCATTTCTCCCCAAGACTCAGGGAGCACAGTGGAACTGAGCTGCCTACAGGCAAAGTGGGACCTACCAAACTAGATGCCAGCTGCATATGCCCTGCCTGAATCTGCCTCATCCCACTGATGCATGTGTTGCACCGGCAGTAGTGAAAAAGCCCAGGCACGAGTTGCCCTCTCTTGATGGAAAATGAGAAAGGGGAAGAAAAAGACAAGAAAGTCCAGTGTACAACTGCATGGCCCATGAAGAGAAGCTGGTGATGGATGAGCACAGTCAGAGATGTCAGATTCAACATGGTGTGAAAGCCAAATTCCCTTTATTTGCTATGGACTGAGCTTTCACTGCTGAACACACATGACCCTCAGGCTGTAGCACAGCTTGCTGGAATGAGAGGAAAATCCACCAGTGGCAGAGCTGAAGTGGATAGGAGATGTAGGAAGTGAAGAATGGGAGATCAGGAGAGTAGAGGAGCAATACTCAGCTCAGGGAAAAGGAAAACAATGCAGGGAAGCTGAGGAGGATGGCTTGTGGCTGCCACCAGCAGCAGTGCCATAATCCATGCAGGAGGATGAGAAGGCCAGAGAGAAGCAAGGAGGGAGCAGGACAGGTAGGGTAATGCAAGTGTGTCACCATGCTTTGTCCATGTCTGTGAAGCATAGATCGGTAGTTGGATAAAACCATTTGGAGAACCGACACCACTCTTATACTGGAGGATGCACCTCCGAAAAGCCGAATGAAAAGATGTGGGTGAATCCTGCTGCTTCTGCTTTACTCCTGTCTTCTGCATGACCAGCGCAAGGAGGATCTGTCTGTGCCCTGCTTTGAGGAGGCTTTCCTGCATGACCCAAACTGTCCTGCTTATCATAGCAGTGCTGCCTGCCCAGTGCTGCCCAGCACTACATTTTCCCAGGTCCCAGCCTTGCACCGTGCTCCTTTCAGACTGGTCCTTTCTCAATGGGTGTGCAGACTGAGAGAAGGGGAATGGTCTCTGGTGCTTCACTTCTGTGCTTTCTCTTCCCTCCCTGCTGGGTGGTAAAGCCTGCCTCAAGGCTGCCTGCTAGCTGGGCCCTGGAGCATCCCAAGGTGACACCCCCACTTTCCACCAAATTCTCCTCTAGAGACCCTGTTTTGTGCCAAGCTCTTGGGACAGAGTCTGCCCACACCCAAAACCACAGCACCTGAGAAGCACCTGAACACACCAAAGCGTTGGTGGGTTGATGGGCAGCGGTACCCGAAGGCTGGCCACAAGAGCCGCAGCA
>WTSP01008809.1:0-90700 GCA_025331215.1 Actenoides lindsayi
AGAATAAACAGCCCCAGCTCCCTCAGCCACTCCTCCTAAGACTTGTTCTCCAGGCCCTTCACCAGCTTAGTTGCTCTTCTCTGGACCTGCTCCAGCACCTTGATGTCTTTCATGTATTGAGGGGCCCCAAACTGAACACAGTACTCAGTGTCTGGCCTCACCATTGCCAAGTACAGAGGGACAATCACCTTCCTGATCCTGCTGGCCACACTACTTTAGATATAGGCCAGGATGTTGTTGGCCTTCTTGGTCACCTGGGCACACTGCTGGCTCATATTCAGCCATTTGTTGATCAATACCCCCAGATCCTTTTCTGCCGGGCAGCATTCCAGACACTCCTCCCCAAGCCTGTAGCATTGTCTGGGGTTGTTGTGGCCCAAGTGCAGGACCAGCCACTTGGCCTTGTATAAGCCTATATAAGTGGCCTTAGCCCATTGATCCAGACTGACCAAGTCCCTCTGCAGAGTGTCCCTACTCTCAAGCAGATCAACACTCCCACCCAACTTGGTGTCACCTGCAAACATACTGAGGGTGCATTCTTTCTCCTCATCAAGATCATTAAACAGAAGTGGTCCCAATACTGAGCCCTGGGGAACACCACTCATGACCATCCACCAGCTGGATTTAACTCCATTCACCACCATTCTTTGGGCCTGGCCATCCAGCCAGTGTTTTACCCAGCAGAGTGCATGCCTGTCCAGGCCTGGGGCATCCAGTTTTTTCTTGAGAATGCTGTGGGAAATGATGTTAAAGGCTTTACATAAGTCCAGGTAGGCAATATCCACAGTCTTTCCCTCATCCACTAGGTGGGTCATCTTGTCATTGAAGGAGATCAGGTTCATCAAGCAGGACCTGCCTTTCATAAGCCCATGCTGACTGGGCCTGATCACCTGGTTGTCCTGTATATGGTGTGTAATGGTACTCAAGATGATCTGCTCCTTGACCTTTCCTGGCACCAAGGTCAGACTGGCAGGTCTGTAGTTCCCTGGATCCTCCTTTCAGCCTTTCTTGTAGATTGGCATCACATTTGCTACCCTCCAGTCCACTGTAACCTCCCCAGTTAGCCAAGACTGTTGGTAAATGAGGGGGAGAGTCTTGGTGAGCACTTGTGCAAGCTCCCTCAGGACTCTTGGGTGTGACCCATCCAGCTCCATAGACATGTGTAAGTGGTGTAGCAGGTCACTGACTATTTTCTCTTGGACTGTGAAGGTCTCATTCTGTCCCCCCCTGCCCGCCTTCCAGCTGAGGGGGCTGGGTGTCTAGGGAACAACTGGTTCTACTACTAAAGACTGAGGCAAAGAAGGCATTGAGTGCCTTAGCCTTTTCCTCATTCCTTGTCACTATATTTCCTCCTGCATCCAATAAGAGATGGAGATTCTCCCTAGTCATTCTTCTGTTGTTTATGTATTTATAGGAACATTTTTTATTGTCTTTAACAGCAGAAGCCAGGTTGAGTTCTAGCTGGGCTTTGGCTCTCCTAATTTTCTCCTTGCATAGCCTCTCTACCTCTTTGCAGCCCTCCTGAGTGGCCACCCCTTCTTCCACAGTTCATAAACTCTCCTTTTGTTCCTGAGTTCTAGCCCAAGCTCTCTGTTCAGCCAGGCAGGTCTTCCCCACCAGCTCGTCTTTCGGCACAGTGGGACAGCTGCTCCTGCGCCTTTAAGACTTCCTTCTTGAAGTGTGTCCAGCCATCCTGGACTGCTTTACCCTTCAGGATGGTATCCCAAGGGACTTTTTCAATCAGTCGCCTGAGCTTGTCCAAGTCTGCCCTCCTGAAGTCCAAGGTGGCTGTTTTACTGACCCCCCACTTTACCTCACCAGGAATTGAAAACTCTGCCATTTCATGATTGCTATGCCCAAGAGAGCCTCCAACCATTAATTCCCCCACAAGTCCTGCTCTGTTCACAAGCAGCAGGTCCAGGAGGGCACCTTTCCTTGTTGGGTCCCTCACTAGCTGTGTCAGGAAGTTATCTTCTGCACACTCCAGGAACCTCTGGGACTATTCTCTCTGCTGCTTTTTTTTTTTTTTTTCCATCAGACATCTAGTAAGTTTAAGTCCTTCATCAGAACAAGGGGTAGCAATTGTGAAACCTCTCCCACCTGCTTATAGAATATTTCATCCACCTCTTCTTTCTTGTTGGGTGGTCTATAACAGACTCCCATCACAATATCAGCCTTGTTGGCCTTCCCCTTATTCTTACCCACAAGGATTCAACCCTATCATCGCTTTCATTAATTTGTAGGCATTCATACATCTCCTTAAAGTAGAGGAACACACCACTGCCCCTTATTACTCACCTATCCCTTCTGAAAAGTTGGTAGTCGTTGATTGCAGCACTCTAGTTGTGCGAGTCATGCCACCAGGTTTCTATGATGGCATCTCTGTCATGGTTCTCGCTGTACAGTGGCCTCCAGCTCCTCCTGTTTATTGCCCATGCTGCACCATTTCCCTCTTACATTATCACTTCTTATTCTTTCTCATTGCCTTTTGTAATTTTTTCTTCTGACTTTTTTTCCTGTTCTCAAACAGAACTCTCAAGGCCCAAAAAAGTCATTTCCAGGGGTACCAGTGGGCAGCACCCTGCCCTCCCCACCATTCAGCATCGACCATTTTGGATGGAGGCGGCCCCTGCAATCCCATCCCAGGAGGAGCTGGGGATGCATAGGGCAGCTTAGAGCTGCTGCAGCCAGGGTGGGGAGCCCTGCAGCCCTTTATCCAGGGCTGGGCTGTCCTTGGCTTCTAGTCAATTGTCATTCTCCACATAAACCATATTTGTGTGTGAGAGGGGAAAACTCTGCCCTTTGGATGGCTGTTGTCTCTCTTGCTTGCATTTTATTTTACATATTTTTATTTTATTTTTCTTTTTTACAAATCAAAGGAATATTTTGAGGCTTCCATTCCCTGGATTTGCAGTGAGTCACTTGCAATATGTTAAGTAGGATACCTGAAATGTGTCCTAGGAAAAACTGCAGCTGCCACTCCAGCCAACCAACCTCCTTTCCAGTACCAGCACTGCTGGCAGTGTTGCTGCATGCTAGCCAGGCCTACTGCCATTATTTCCAGATGTAATGAAAGACTGGTACTTTTAACAGTGCATACTGGAGATAATGATGTTCTGACCATTTAAAACACTGTGCGTTTGGAAAAAAGCATTAAATAGTGGTAAGATGTGACTCTAGAGCATTAATTTATTCTGCTTTCTATTATCTTTAATAGCAACAAGATGCAGCATGAGTTGGTGGCTCCCTGGGCACCAGGGACAGACATGGGAACAAGGTCAGACACTTCTGCAAGATGGTCAGACATGGCCCAGGGGACAGGGATGGGCCAAGGATTGGATGGGATGTCAGTCTACAGGTCAAGTTTCATGGCCAGGCAGGGCAGTGGCAGAGCTGGACAACAGCCCTGCTGCAGTATTGTGGGGCTGGGATGGACAGACCTGGGTTGGGCTGAACTGGGATTCCACAAAGACTTGGAAATGTATATATTTATATAATTGCACACTACTAGTAAGTGCAGTGTTATTAGACCTGGATTGCAAATGTGGTGTTACCCTCAGCCTTTGAGATTCAAGTGAGCAAAGTGCAAGGAACAGTTGCAAGAGAGAATAAGCACTTTGGAGTGAAAAAGCTGTTTTTTCACATAGACAGGCTTACCCTTGGTCTCTAGGCTAGCAAGTTGTCTCTTGGCTTTCTGCAGAAGCAGTAGACAGGAAGGCAATTCACACTTGAACTCTTTGTACACGATGGTAATGAATAAGCAACTTCTATGAATATGTGAAAAATAGCCTACTCTCTGGCTTTATTACACTCTGAAACCTCCATCTGAACCCATCCACTGAACCCTGCTTTCTTTGAGAGTGAACACAGCTATCCTGGTGGTAACTGTGGTTCTAACCACAGAGAACACCTTGGTTGGCTGCTCCTCCTGGCATCAGGTTGGTGCTGGGTTTTCAGATAGCCTGTGGTAGTCACTATTAAAATCTGTCTGACTGATGCTATGCATCCTTACTATCTCCTAGTATATGTCTTAGTAAAAATCATTCTATTCAGCTTAAGCGTTCTAGCTACCTGATGTATTTTAAGGTTATCACCACATAGCTCAAGATGGCTAACACAGAACACACTTCATCCCTGGTAGGGAAAATGAGCTCTAGCTTTGCTGACAAAAATCTGAAGTCAGATTAAAAGCTGACACATCCTCTATTTTAGTGGTATGTATGAAACACTAAATATAGCAGCACGCTGGTGTATTTGCTGATGCATGGTAATGTGGTCTGTAGCAGAACGGCAATGGGCTGGCAAGGAAGATGGTGCACTGCAGTAATACAATAAAATCCTCGTGTGACCTTGGCCGTTTCAGAAGTACTCTGTGCATAATTGCGTATCCTTAACTGATATATTGCAAAATTCAAAGAGAGGCGGTTGTGGTCCCAGGGCTTTAATGAATAGCCTGATCCTGCAATATTTGTCTGGGTGTAATGCTAATTGACTTCAAGGAGAGGTCTCCGTAGTGTAAGTAACCAGAACTGTGCTATACAGCAGCTGTATATGAACAGCTACCAACAAAGGGACTGATTCTGGGACCCGAGAGGAACTGCAACTCCATCTGGCTCTTGTTCGAAACTGCAGGCACTTGGTTCGTCATAACCCATGTAGGTTAGTTCCCACTGGTTACATATTTTTGTGTTTCCTTGGTCATAAAATGTTTTATGCTCGTGTTTATATTTTACCTTTGTTGCGTCCGGGGCAGGAGTTATGGTTTAATCGCACTGTGAACAGGGAAATGCATGTGGCTCACGGAACCATAATCTGGTCTGGGATTTTCCTCTTGTTCATGGGGAGATGGAGAAAGCTAACTCTTTCAGCCTTTCACTTGCCATGGACGCCTGGTAAGTGTGCTGGAGTGGGAGCTGAGGATGTAGCCATGAGTCCTCTCATCCCATCCTCTGCAGGGAAGTGCGGCAGCTGGGTTAGATGTTCTGCAGTCTCTCCCAAGATCTACGTAGTACTCCTGTCTCCCGCTGTCATTACTCCAACTACAAGAGTTTACACAAGATGAGAACACAGTTAAATAACTGGGGAAAATAAAGCCTCATCCAATGATCCCATGCGTTTACTAGAAAGCAGATTGGGGTCACTTTGACATGTTTCCATCACAAAGCTGGAGATGCTTACTTTGGACTGAAGAATGAACAGGCTGTTCTCCTCAGCAATGGTATAGAGAAAGTAAACTAGTGAATCAACCCAGCTGTTTGGTGGCCTTGGCCTGTTAACTGGTTAAACTCTGTATTGCTCAAATGAGAGTAGGTAGACTTGGTGCTTGTCCTGCAGTCAGTGCATCACAGGGTCCTTTCATTTGGCTCCTGTTCTAATTTCTATGCAGTGCCAATTTGGCTCCCACAATGAAGCAATGAGATTGCCTCTTCCTGCTTGTATGTTCCTTTCATAATCAGAAATGATAGAACAAACCCCTTCTTTGTTCTTCTGAAAAGGCAAATCTTTGCTACTCAGCTCCTACTGATGTATTGGAGCAGCTGAGGGCAAACTGTGATCCTCAGCTCTCAAAGGCAAGAGGAAAATGAGAACCCTTACTGTATATATCTCAGGACATTGTTGTTTCTAAAAACAAACAAACAAAACAAACAAACAAAATGCCCAAAAAACAAAAAACCCAAACCAACCCCATGGGTGTAGATTAAAAATATATATGTTTACTGTTTTAGTATGTGAATTATAGAGAAAAGTGTGATCTGTTAAGAAGTATTCTGGATTGTATAGAATAAATATCTGAAACTATGAAGCAGTAATATAATGACACTCTATACACAGACTAATACCCAGTGTCATTCTTAGTATCTTCCTCCATTTCCCTGCTCCCTAGTTCTTTCTGTAACTTGAATTTTCAGTCAAGATTTTTAATAAGAAAGAAAAACATTGAAAAGACTAAGGCTGGTAAATGTTAAAAATAATATCTAGACAATAATTGTACAAAACATAGGTGGTTTCAGAATGAAGGTATTCTAAACATATTTCCTAGCTCATTTTTGTTTACAGTTTGGATTCCTAAGGAGAACTGAACACTAAACAACTGCTAGAGGAGCTTGCGTTTTTACCTACTCTTGAGATGTGAGAGGAACATTGCTGTAAATGGTGATCTAATGCAAATGGATAAACTGGTCAAAAGATCAATTCCTAGGGATTAACTGTTGAGGTTTCATGTTGTATCGGAGTGACACATAACTCCTCTCTGAAAAGCTCAGGACTCAACATAGATTTTGTGCTGTTTCTTTGTTTGCAACTCAGGCATGCAAACGCAGAGGAATGCTTCTGGCTGGAACATGCTTAATGTAAGTTATTTGGGGCAATAAAGCTATCAAACGAAGCAGCCAGCTCCTGGCCTTCTGCAACATAGGACGGTTTGTGGGACCACAGTCAGATCAGGACACTGTTTCATGCTATTGAACAACCTGCTGTAGGGCAACCTCTGCTCAGAGGAAGAGACCACAACACAAAAAGACAGTCTCTGTGTAGCTGTGACTGGCTATGGTCAGAGGTACCAGTCTCTGCTTCCATGAGCATCAGAGATGTGAAACGTTCTGCTGTTCCTGGTGTTAGAATTGAACGCAGGATCTCTAGGCCTGAGCCTCAACACCTTGCGTTTGAGTGATAACCACATTAACGTGAAGCAATTAATCACTGAATAAGCCTCTCCCTACATATAATAGGACCACTAGAGGAGGACAAAGAGCTGTGTAGTGCTAATGTCAACTACAGGGGCACCTTCCTAAGAAACAGGAGAGTTGTTTTAGCAACTGAAAACCATCCATCCTCTGCCCTTCCTGTTCTCTGTATTAGATTCCATCCAGACCAGCAAGTTGCTATGACAGAAATGCACATAGAGATGCTGATATTTATTGAGCGCCCAGCACAAGGCAAAACCAAGTTAGTAATTTGCACCACGCTGTCAGGCTACAGTTGAAGTGAAGCAATAGGATGAAGCCAGAGCTGCATATGAACACAAATGACATGCCAAAGCTGTCCCATGTTGCATATAATGACATTTGTCAGCTGTGAGTTTGATTTTGTGTCTTTATGAAGGCGGGGCAGTAAGAAAGGCAAGTTCAAGAAAACCACTGACCAGAAAGTTGCTTTATATGTGGGTATTATTAAGTGAATCTGAAATTCCTATTCTAGCCTTGGTGAAGTGTTGGCTTTGGACATGGGGTCTGAGAAAGTGATGGCTTTAGGCTTTTATTTGAAATTTGTTTATATTAGGTACATACCTACCCTGGAATTTTCTTTGTTTCTCAAAGACTGTTATATAAGGCTAGTATGTATGTCAGGACAATTTGTCTTAAAGCAAAAGGACAGATCTTTCCCTGGTGTAATTCCTGTGAAAGCTAATGATTTTCCATCAGACTTGACTTAAGCATCAATTCAATTCTTCTTTAAAATTAAGCAATATGATTAAATAACCAGGAAGTTACTTAGCACTCTCTGTCTGCAAGACAGAGGCCTGCTTGATTGCCATGCAGGGTTCTAGTATTAGCTGCAAGCTTTTGAATAGGAAAGACAGACTGCTGTGTGTGCAGTGTTTGAAAATTGGCTTGGGTGACTTCTATGTGGAAATGTAAAAGGAAATGCTGAATTTATTTTTAGGCAAAGTTGATGGAAAATACATTTATTCAATGAACTACAACTGAATTTTGTTTTTTTTTTAATTAACTTGAACAGTTACAGTTGTCATTGTATATTGCTTAGTAATAACTGTAATTTTGTGGAATTCTCAGTTTACCAGGGGTGTAAGGGTTTCTCCTTATTTTAAATTCAATCCTTGCTTCAAAAAGTGATTATATGTGATACATAATTATCACTAAGATAACACTTGCTAGTGAGAAAACCTTGGTTTTAAGACAGGAAGATGCCTATCCGTAAGCATCATTGAAGTTATTAGACTGGTTGAAAGGTTTTCAAGTCCATAATTTTCAATTTCTTTTAAAATTGCATTAATTCTGAGTAGTAAACTGAGTCTAGCATAGAGTCTTGCAGTTCTTTCCTGTAGAATATTAAGGATTCATTCTTTGTGCAACCTAATTGTAGAGAGGTGGGTCCTGGTCTCTTTGCCCGATGAACAAGTGATAGGACAAGAGAAAATGGTCTCAAGTTGCACCAGGGGAGGTTTAGGTTGGATATGAGGAAGAATTCTTTGTAAGGATTCTCAAACATTGGAACAGGCTGCCCAGGGAAGTGGTTGAATCACTGTCCCTGGCTGTGTTTAAAAGTCATGTAGATATGCTGCTTACAGGACATGTAGAGTAGGGTTAATGGTTGGACTTGATGATCTTGAAGGTCTTATCCACCTTAGATGATTCTATGATTCTAATCCTGCACCGATTGCTGCGTTGTCAGCTTGGTGGGGGTATGATTAGTCTCTTAATGATGCTTTTATAGCTATATAAAAAGGTATTTATATCTGCAAATAAAAAAATACTTTCCACTTCTCACAACATTTCAGAATCAAACAACTCTTCTAAGTATTTGAGGAACTGGGAAGCTCGGGAACTTTCTATGTCATAAAATGTGCATAATTTTTTTATCAAAACTACAGTTTACTTGGATTGCAAATTAAGTAATTTATTATATTTAAATTTTTTGTAGGGAGGTAGTGACAGTGGGCCTCTGGCATGGAATTGTGTCCTTCTGAGCACCATGCAGGCAGAATGGCAGAGTCCTTCCCTCAAACCTTACAGCCTTACATTACTATCAATGTTCTACATACAAAAAGGTGACTGTTAAGACATTCACATTTCTTTCCAGTTTAGCACTCAAATAAGTTTTCAAGACCTTATTTTCATGCATGTTTGTCCATGAGCTGATTCGTGTCCAGGTTATGGTCCCCATCCTGCCAGGTGCTCTTTGCTGTGCCCCTTGTCCATACCAAACTTGTCACCGGGAGGAGCTTATGTTGGCACTGTGGTTGTACAGAGAGCCTCTGTATCTGCTCATGCATGCCAGAGCACTCATCTGAGCTGTTAGCATTGGCTCAGCCAGCAGCAGGTCAAGACTTCTATGTATAGAAAAATTGGAGAATGAGTGGCTGAGTCCTGGAGTGTTGGTGCTCCACTCCTGTCAAAGACAGAAGGATTTAGTGTGCAAAAAACAGGAGTGAGAGACTCAGAGAACTATTTCTTCTGTTCCTGTTTCCCAAAGCAGCAGAGAGGAAATACGGAAAGGAATAATTACAACATCCCACAACTGACTGGTCTTCCTTAGAACAGTAGTTGCCTTACTATCCATGCCAGGCCTCCATTGAGAGAAGCCACTAGTTTTGATTTCCACAGTCTTTTAGTAGGCAAAGCAGGCACAAGACCATAGGTACTCTGGCATCACTAGCAGACTGCTGATGTTGGCATCTGTTTTAGGTATAGAACAGAAAGTTAGCCCTGCTTTTCACACTCTTCTTGTCTGCTCACCAACATATTGTTGAAATCCTCAGTTTACATCTCTCCAGACTCTCATTTGGTAACAAAAATGTAAGATGAGTTTCCAAAGTTAAGCTAAACTTTCCCTGCTATGTATTTTCACCTATTTATAAGACAGAACTGATGCAGTTCACAGAGAAGTCATTTCCAGTGGGTTTGTTCCCTCAGGTTTGATCCTTCTTTAACTGAAGTCTGTGGCACACTGACCTTGACAATGTCAACAGAGGCCAAGTGAAGTAACGAAGTACTAGAGTTCTGTTGTGTAGGGCCATGAGGTTGTTGAGTATGCATCACTGTCCTTTGGAAACCACGGAGCCACCTCTGTTTACAGCGTTAGGCTTATTTCATCATTACCCTTTCAGATGTTACAGAAAAGCAGCTCCTGGGTTTTTTTGGCAGGAAGCACTCCCCCACAACCACTTAAGACTCTCCTTCTCTTTGCCTCCTCTCCTGTGAGCAAAAACTTTGTCAAGAAAGCACATTCGTTTGAGCCAGGAACAGAGGCAGCTGATACTCAGCTAGTTATTTCAATTGCCTGGCTGGTAGGGGTTGGGGGGAGCAGATAATGTCAAGATTTCCTCTGCATTCCAGATCTGTTTTCCTCGTACGGTTAGCAGTGGCGAGTGTGACTTTTCCCTCTCAGCTTTTCCCACAGTTAGTAAGACTTATCTGACAAGAGACTTAGTGTCAACTGTCCAAAACTAGCTAGGAGATATCTTCCTTTCACCACTCCTGTGCTGTTATTGCTTATCAATGTCACTCTCCAGCTTAAATGACTGGTTAATTTACAGACATACTGAGACAAAGTCAGTTCTATTGCAGATCCATTGAGTACAGTGGAGTTACACTGGGAGTGAGTTTAGCTGTAGGTGTCTGAAAAGCACAAGTGGTAGGAATGTGATACTAACAGAAGCAAGAGCAGTGCAACAGTCAAAACAAAAAGGAAGCCCTGAGCTTTGGCAAGATTCCTATTTCAGATTTCTGGAGTGTGATCCAACTAGGTGTTCATGTTTTACAGCTCATGCTGCAAGAGAAAAGTTGTTATTCAACAACAAAACAATTCCAGTGTCTCCAAACTGTATGTAGCCCACGTTAAAAAAGAACAAAAGGAGAAATAAGTCGTAGGATTTCAGAACAAAAGTTATATTGGGAATCATTAGGACTGTGCTCTTAACTCTGTTAAAGACATTAAAAAAGACTAGAGTGAAACTGAAACACACTTGCCCTGAGCTATTCAAATGAGCCTACAATGATTATATACTGAAATCCTATTAAAATCCACAGAAACAAGAAACATGAGATGGAATTGATACCTCCAGCTTTACCTATAGTGTAAGAAGGCTTTCTAAGCACCTCTTCTGTCAATGAGGGGAGAGAGCCATTTTCAGAGTGTAACATTTTCTTCATCTGGATCAAGTCCTCCTCCATAGGTCTGCAGTAACACCGCTTCTAGGCATCTGGTTTGAGGTGAAATGAGTCACCCTTTGAGGGACATCCCTCTCCATCCCAGCTTCCCACCTCACTCAGTTCTCTTTTAACAATGGGTGCCTAAAAGTCAAGGAATGGGAATCTAACAGCTATTACTATTGAAATTTTACTCGTATTTCTGATTCACGGATAATGTTAAAATAAATGAAGTGTAAACCCAAGCATTTTCCAGTTATGCTTAACTCACATAACTCAGTTAACCTGTACTAGCACCTCAAACAGCCAGCGGAGCACGTATCCAGAGCAGTGTATCCAGCAGAGTTGGTCATTGCTCTGCACACTTCACTACAGCACACAGATATTCTACCTAATAGTTTTGTCACTTACAGTCTTCTGGACTATCCTGTCTCTGTTCATTTTCTTAGTCCTCTTTAGTTCTCAGTGAAATGGGCAAATGGTTCTGCAAGCTCTCTAAAGCCAAGCATAAAAATCCCTCTCTACCCTTGCAATCAAAACAATTTCTTGCTTTTCCTTCTGCTGGTTAATGGACCTATCATGATCTATCATGACATCACCCATGGGTTACGTCTCCTTGACTGGCTGAGGATTAGCCAACTTCCTGGGTAGTAAGAAGGAAGGTTTAAAGACCGAGGACCAAAACCTGAACTTCCAGATTCCTGTTTATGCCTTTAAATAAATCACCTTCAGAAAGGATTTTGGAAGTGGCTGATGAGTGGTAACCACTTCTGGAAATCAGACAGTGACTTAGGGTGTAAGATTTGTGAACACAGTTTTAAAAAGAATGATTTTTTTTGTGCCTGGGCAGAGCATTTCCAGACTTAATGTCCAGATGTGTGTGCATTCTAGAGTCCTCTTTGTAAATAACAGATGAAACACTGTCAGAAATGGAGCTAAAAAAGAAAGTGTTGGAATACACTCATAGAATTCAGCTGTCCAAGGCAGCTAGAATGGTACCCATATTTAAAGATGAAAAGAAGTCATTGTGGGCAGCAAAAATAATTACAGCTTCCCACATTCATTATCATACATGCTTCTGAAAAAAACCACAAAGCATACAGATGTAGGATCCAGTACGGCTCTGTAAAAGAAAAGATAAAGTGCTTTTGCACAGGGAAACAGGAAAAGATAAAACTTATCTAGGCTTTCCAAACTAATATTCCAGAGATCTTCAAAACAGAGGGGAAATAACGTGATAAATCAGTGTGGGAAGGAAATTTTTTGTCCTAGAACGTAAACTTTATAAAAGATCCAAAGGCACTCATATTAAACTTGTCAGTGCTTACAATGAAGAGAGGCTAATAATAGGTTGCCTAAAAGATTTTTACTAGGACAAGTATCATTTAAAGCTTCATTATCTTGACAAGTGAGTGAACAGATGGCAAAATCTGTAGCAAACTCAAGATTTCCTAGGGTACTAAAGATTAGAAAGCTTTCTGAGAACCAAATTCAAATCACCAAAGCAAGGTGATTTGACAACCTCTAAGCAGATGGGATTTCAATTTACCTAAGTGTGAGGTAATGCTCAGGAATGATCTGAAGCATTCACTGATACTGCATACTTAATGAGCTGTTACCAGTTCAGAAAAACACCTAGGCAACATTATGGACAGCTTAATTAAAACAGCTCAGCGAAAACAGCTGTTCAATTTGCAGCACTAGTCATGAAAGCAAATAAAATGCTAATTTACATGAACCATAAAGAACAACATTGATATTATTATAATGTCATCGTATAAATTCAGGGAACTGTATCAGAGTGAGGTCCAGCATTGTCAACATTACAAAACTGTCAAGAAAAAGAAACATTCAGAGAAGTCAGTGAAGGATGATATTCAGGGAAGATACGATCATTTTACTTAAGTAAAGAAGGAAAGTTACAGCACTAAATTCCTACTCACCTGTAAGTCATAGGGATATCCAATGCATGTAAGATACAGAACAAATGTAGCACAGTTATGTGCTGGAACCAATTTTCCTCAATTAATGAGGATCATCAAATCAGGAAGAAAGGGAGGGCTTTATGCTCATGTATTCTCTAGAAGCATGATGGGATTGAACAGGGAAAGGGAAGTACCCACACTGGACAAAATTTTTCAGTGAAGGATACAGGAATTTCTACAATTATTTCAGCAAGTCAAGAACTTCACCATTAATGTGAGATTGTCACTAGTGTTTGGTCTGAACTGTGGGGCTTTTTTAAAGAATGATTAGAGCAGTTCTTGTAGGAAGGGAGGCTGTCCCACATGGTTATTGAGAAGATCTTGAATTTCATCCGTTCTGCATTAAAAGAGCAGCTCATACCTGTACAAAGTAGAGTAAGGGCCTACATTTACTGTTTAGTAGTACATGCAACCCACTTGGCATTTATCCTGCCCAGCTGTAAAAGATGGGCTATAGGACAGGAGGGAGGTAGCTAAATCCAAATCTATTTAAGTCCCAAAGGAGGATAATGTTTTCCAGATAAAATGGTATTCTTTATGACTTGACTGACAGCAGTGATTTACTTTAGAGCACTGCAAAACCATTTAGCAACATTTCATCATGGAAATTGGGAAGTCTTCAATTTGAGGCATAAGAAGACTAGTTTTTGGTTTTCATATTTACTTTTATTTACAAATATTTTTCAGGCCTGAACTCTTAAACTATGTATTGGATAATTTTGATCAAATTAACATCAGGGATTACTTAGTATAAATATTCTCTGTCAGGTAAATTAACTGATCTTCTGTCTCAAAAACTAACACTGCATAAAATCCTGATGAGTTATAATCACTTTAGCATTTACTCTCCAGGTCATTTACATGGGTTTCTGTAATGTGAATGGTTCAAAAAAAATTCCCTCAAATGTAGAACAATCTCAGGTAATTACTACTGAACAGATTTATGTCAGCACAGAATGATGAAAAGCTCTTGAAGTGAGTCTATGTGACAGTAGTGTAAGTAAACAATATGAGCAACATCTGTACCTGCAGCACCATAAAGGTGTTCCAACGTCATCTGTAGGAACTAATTTCACTTCAAACCAGTGCGATGCTGAAAACAAACTTTGGAACCAGCAATACATAGAAGCAAAATAACAAATTTTTCTTGCTTTCTCAAACAGTCTTGAATGCATATCTCCTTCATTTTCATGGCACTTAATTGAAGTCAAGAGGAATTGTGATTGTGGAGCCTCAAAATGTGTCTATTAATAGCAAGAGGGGGAGTTGGGCCAGCTAGAATACAGAGCTCCAAGGGAGTACAAGGGACTGGTGAAGGCTGATCTGTTCTTTCTGGAATCAATGGAATCAACATTCCAAGTAATATTAAATTAAAAAGATGGCCCCTTCTGGAAAGCCAGTGGTGCTGTTATCAGTAGAGAGCAGTGGCTGTGACCTCTGTCATCATTCTGGTCACATCACTGAATGCAGCAGCAGGTGTCAGGGAAACACCTCCTCAAGTTCTCTCCACCTTTGGTGTGCTGGGCCAGCTACAGACCAGTCCCTGCTATTTCTTTTCTTGGGAATTAAGTTGCTTTACCAAATAGTGCTTTCAATCCCAAAAGAGAAATGAAAAAATACCTCGAAATTTTCTAGATTTCTCTCATGGTGTTTGATGTTCTTAGTTATATAATAGTAATTCAATGTTTCTATTAAAATTCAGTTATGTGAAAAGCAAATGGGTGCATAACATAGATTTTTTGCCCCTTGCATGGAGAAGCTGGAGCCTACTTGGAAGACCACAATAAGTTATGTGTTGTGTGGTGAACTGTTGAATGTCTCACAGTTGAATTCTTTTACATAGACTGTAATTATACAGCAGCACATTAGTGGTCTCATGAAGTCTGCTGTCTACTGTGCAGTGATACCTTATAGCTTACCTCTCTGTGCATATATGTACTACAGTCCACATACAAATGTAACATAGCTCTGTTTCTCCAATCCTGAACCTTGAATTAAATGATGCCATTTTGCAAATCTCCTCAACCTACATGCAACAGGCAGGAAGAGCACAAGCAAACTAAGGTGAAGAAGATTTGATGTCACAAGTGTTTTTCAGGCTTGCGTTCCACAGCTATGCTTTTGCCTACCAGATTATATGAAGCCATTACTGAAGCAATACTGGACTTCTTCTTGTAACTCTTTCCTCCAAAGATTTCTGTAATGGTTTCAAGGGCAGTATTACAGGCCTGTTCGTGTTTCAACCAACTAAAGTAAAACTCTCTGTGACTCACAGTAAACCATTCTCTGCGTAGCTCTAAAACTGAAACTGCAGTTGTTACTGCTGACTTGTTAATATAACACAGACATCAACATTTCCTGGTTACTGTAAACACTGAAATGCTTTTGGAGTTAATGGAATACAGGTGCTGCCTGACACTACCAAAATGTTCTCACAGAAGCAGAGACATTTTTGGATAGAAAGAGCTGCAGATCCACCTAGTCCAGCCCCTTATTCACAGCGTGAATATCCTGTTTCTCAGTGGGAATACCCAGATATGTTGAATGTCATGAAACAAGCATTCTTCCTAAGCTTAAGCTCCTTTATACTCAGTGGAACGGCTGTGCCACTTAGCCTGCTGGAACAGAGAGTTCTGTAATGCCAGAGCTGGGTGATGGAGTGGGCTTAGGCAGGCTCTGAGCCGGCTGGGAAACCTTCCCAATGGAGCTGTGGGAAATGATGGTTACAATCGAATCACCACCAGCCTTCACTTGGAATGAGACTCAGACAATACTGCAAACAGACGACTGGCCCTTCTTTACTGTGGAACTAAGAAGAAATTTAAAATCAGCCTTAATGATTAAAGGTTCTGTAGAACTGTTTAGGTTAATAGGGGTTGGCTTGGGCCTCAGCCAAATTTTGATTCTGATCATCATAATCGGTCTACCTGAAATCCTATCCCCTCTTGCAACTGCCCACGACATTCTTGATTTCCTGTCCCAAAATGTTAGCAGCATTGCATTTCAATTCTATTAAATATATGTATTAATAATCTCTTAAGTTAAAATAGTAGCTGTGTGACCAGTAATGAAGGAAGCTTTGTAAAAATCCATACCTTGCAATATCTTGTTAGTTAGCAATATGCTCCCCTCAGTCAGTAGCCTGATTACTAGGGAAGTGTGTGTGCACAGGAGTATTTGTGGATCTGAAAAAAAGTTCTTATAAGTAAATTGGTTTGGGGAACAATTCCATTGCATTGTTGTTAGAACGTGTTGTCAAGATTGATCATGTTTTCCTGTCTAATCCAGGAGAGTTATAAAAAAAAATAATAAACCAAGCTCCTTGGTCTCTGAACCAATATCCAGACATGGTGTGTGCTAAATTGCCACTGACTGCTGCAAGGCTTTTTTACACAAATGTTCCAATTATTTCTACTGTGATGGTAATAGCAGTTGGAAGTTTGGAAAAAAAATAATCTTGGTTTAGACAAGGTCCCAATACAATATTAAGGAAATGAGCACTTTGAGAGCAAAGAAGGATGTAGTTTAGAATAATATATTTTTGTCCAGTGACTAAAAAGAGGGGAAAAATCAGACATCAGAAGCTGGAATGAGAAGACCAGGGTCAATATTCCATGCTGAGATATTTTGTGTTTCAACATAGCTGTTCTCTTTTTCAAGGGCATTAATCACCTCAAAATTTCAAACTCTGCTCCAGTAAAAAACCCCACTGTATCTGCACACATAAAATGTATTCCACATTCCCAGTTGCTTAATCACTGAAGAACTGGTTATTTCTACAGAGACCATCTTTGCCCAGCCCAAGCTTTTGTATCTGCAACATACTATATTTTAAAGACGTCCACAGAGCATCTTACGAAAGGAAGGGAAAGTTTATTGGCACTTGGTTTGTTTTGTCCATTCTTGTCCTCTGCTATCTGAAAAATGTGCAAGGGCTTTTGTGGCTGCAGTTCTCCAGAATTTCAGCTGAAGCATCAGTTTTGTTGTCTACTGTTCAGTAGAAGCACTCTGTTTCCTCAGACAGTAATCCACCCAGAGCCACAGTTACCTCCCTGCCCCGTTTTTCGCCATTCTCACAGAACAGAGGATCCTCCTGTCTGTCGCACAGGGCCTTAACCTGAAGCTCATCATTCTCCTGTGACAATTTAGGCTGAGTTAAAGAGACAAGATCAGAGAGGGGGGTTATTAAAAAATAATCTGCAAGAGCTAGATACAACTAGGATGTGAGATGGAAAGAAAAGTCCAAGTTAAGGTTGGTCAGAATGTGGAAATCCTTGTCCATGGTAAAAGCAGGAAAAATGCAGTTATTTTCCAGAAAACATTAAAAAAACACGAACAAACAAACAGAAAAAAAACCAACAACAAAAAAACCCACCAAAAATGAATAAACTAACAAAAATGAACAAACAAAAAACCCCCACAAAAACCCAACCAAACAAAACAACACAACAAAAAAACCACAACAAAGGAACAAACCCCAAACAAAAAATACCCACAAACTAAACCAAACTAAAAACAAACAACCCAGATAATTTCTTCAATTCCAGGTGAAAATTCATGTTTGCTCTAGGAAAAACTTATCCCATGTTTAGCATCTCATCTTTGTTCTCACTCTGCCTTGATAGACACAATCTGGTCTACTTCAGTGTGTCCCAAATGCAAATACTCTGCCAATTCTCTGCTGTCACTCTGCATTGCAGTTCATCCTGCCTTTATGTCGCATCAAGTGTGGGCTACTTGGCTTAAGGCTGAAGGCCTTTCCCTTCCCTATCTATCATTTGTTTGATATTAAAAGCTTGATTCCCACAGTCTGTCTCTACAGGATGCCAGCTTTCGTTGTCTACCCATTATGGTTTCAAATACACATTTGTGTTCTTTCTCTAAAAGTGCCCCTTGTGCTTGCGAGTTGGTCCTCTGAATATATAAAGATATCACATTAACCTCCTTGGAGACCCTCTTGCTAACTCGCTTTGCATCACTGTCTCCAAAAACTGATGTGCTAACACCAGTAGTTACTACACTAGCCAGTATTGAGTTTTTGTTCTCCTGTACTCCACCCTTCCTATCCCAGTTAGCTCTCCTCTCCACTGGTGTCTTGTCATATATTTAGTTTGTAAACTCTGGAGGGCAAAGATTGTACTTTTATTCCATCCAGTTTCTGGTTCTAACTGCTTTGCTAATACAGTTGATTTTTATTATTATTATTATTAAAAATATTATTATTAAAGTACTATTCTCTGTATGAACAGGAGAAAAGCTTAATTCCCCCCCATTCCCTCAATGCCAGTTTTAGCAAGGGAGAGGGAGCACAGTGTGTAGTCCCTATCTGAGCATACTTAGAGCTCTTTCACAGTGAATACTGCAAGAAGTCCCATTTGTTTCAACATTAATCACTGCGAACAACAGTGAAAGAATTTGGCCCCGGCTAATGAAAGCCAGCAGTGCTCTGCTGTTGGCAGAGTGCAGAGTGATCCTTTCCCAGAGCTTCAGAAAGCTGAAAAGGATGAACAGATAGGTGCCAATCTCTTGATAAACCGGGAAAGAGTGAACCCGCTTTATAATTGATCCTCATTAAAGCTACCTTAAAATGATGATAATTTGCATGTGTAAATAACAAGCAAGGAGAGAGTGCCAGGGAACAAGCTGGAACATTTTGTCCTCGTTCACAATAATTCTCTTTTTTTTTTTTTTTTTTCTATCCAGAACGTTTGTTTACTTAGATGTCAAAGAGGACACCTACTCCTGTGCCCTTCATGCTTTTCACAGCCCTTCAACCATAGCATTAGTATGCAATTCACTGCAGACTTCTGTTAGGAAAACAGGCAATGGAAAACCTCAAATCTTTTCTTCCCTTCCAGTGGTAGGCCAGACTTACAACATCACACTCAGGACATTTAGCCTGTGATAGAAGACAAATTCCAGCACTGTAGGACCCCCAAAGAGATAAAGATCATTGCCAAAGTTATAAATATTACTTGATGTATTTATATCTAGGCTGTCTGAGCTACTATTTGAAGCTACACAAGCAAGTATAATAAACTTCAAGAAGCTTCATTAATTTACAGTCAGCCCCTGAAAAATTAGATGGATTATAAAATTTGGTATTGCATTGATTAGCATCAGGCTGAATCAATGATCTTGTAGTAGTAATTGATTTCCTCTTTTGCTTTATTATTGCTTTTTAAGAGATAAGAGCGTAAGGAGCTTGTGTCCACTAAACAGCACTCAGTAACTAAGGATGTACTCTTCTCACATTTTACCCTGTTTAGTTCTTCTACAAGCAGACAGATACTGTGAAGTGATTAAACTAACAAAACATCCTGATTCACCATACTTAAAGACTAGGGGGAAAAAAGGCAAGAAGTCATACTTTTATTGTAGTCTTTCAGCAGTTTACAAATGGGAAACCAAGGCGTGGCCATTTTTCCTTAGGCCTGATTCTTTTCTTCCCAGATGCACAGGAGTTTTTACAGTGACTTTAGTAGGACTAGATCAGACTGCATAATAGAATCTGTAGCGAATTAAAAACACACTGCTAATTAGAGGCCAGATTATTATGTAGTATCAATTAACTTGGCATTTAATTACCATGGTGATTGGGAGGAACTATAAATTGCTAAATATATAATTGGAACATCAGAATTCTGTGCCACAATGGCATCAGAGCATGGGTGTAATTAGCTTAGATTTCCCCCCATTTTGCATGCTTGCAAGATTTTGGGACAGACAAATACCACTCTCATTCCTGCCAATGTTCTGTTATCAATGACAAATTACAAATATCATAGTTCAGCTTCTTTTAAGGTAGCTGGGAATTTCCTCCTTTCTGTTCATCATACACAGTGCTTTTAATGCAGTTCCTCTGAACAGAATGGCATGATGAGTATCAAGCAGGAAAACCGCTGTTTCTGTGGAATTCATCCTTTCCTTTTCTTTCCCCCAGAAATGTTACCCATCTTGGTCAGGATGTCAAAACGTTTCAAGTTGCAGACAAGAGCACTAATCAGTTGGCTACTTAAGCACTTAACTAGCAGATGAAGATGCATGGAGGGAGACCAGAACTTTACTGTTTAGTCATGCTTTCTAACATCCTAAGAGGAAGTGAAACATCTTTGAGCTGTGAATGATCCCTAACACATACCTTGCTTTCAAGTAGGTTGTATAGAGCAGCTCTTACTATAACTGCTACTTCTAGGTGTAATACATCAAAAATACCTGTGTTGGTAACTCAACTCCTGAACAGCTGATTATAATTAAAGGCATAAAATAGGAATGGGCCAGTTGCAGCATGAGATATTTTCCCAATAGCACTGTTTGCTTTGGAAGAAAAGTACAGTATCTTGCTGCTGGATTTAGTTTTCCACAATAAAGTACCTGAAATTAGTAAGATTTTTGTCAGTGCCTGCCACAGAGTTTGGTCTCGGCTTGCCAGTTCAGTTCTGCTGTTGATGATGAAATTCAGCTGTATCACTGGAGTTTATCTTAGTAACCTGTGGTGAAATAACATGGTGTTAGCAACTGCTAGTATCTCATTGCTAATTAGCTGCTTTCTGTAAACCTGGAAGTCTAGGGACATTTTGGATAAAGTAGCATCTTCAAAAATGTTGTAGAAGAAAACGTCTTCTGTTGTATCACTACATTCTGGTCACCACAGAAAACAACGGAAGAAAGGGAGCTCTATCTTCCAGACAGGCTGGAGACGGTAAGAGGATGCATTCAAGTGTGGCTGCCACAGGAGCACTGCTGAACGTTACAGTACTGGCTGACTCAGACTGGTGTCTGTGGGTAGTGACACAGCAGTATGGTACAATACCTTCAAAACTGATTTCATGATTTCACCTTTAGACTGTGCCACTGCCAGTCTTTCTAGGATGGCTGAGTACAATGTCAGAAATTAATTTCTCATCTCTACTTGGTTCCTAGTGCATAGGAGCCTGTGGCAGAAAACAGTCATGTCATGTACCGGTAATGGCTGTGTTGGTAGGGAATTGAAAAAAAGTAAGGCAGAGGTCAGAGGCAGATTTATGGAGCAGAGGAGCTGATTGTAGGAGCTGTAATCCTCTCTTCTTCCATTAACATCAGCAGGTGTTTGCTCTGGATCATGGGATGTGGGACTATTTATATAATTATGCTGTCCCTCTTCCATAACTGGGATGCATCTGTTCCTGGAAGGCATCCTTTTTCTCGTAAGAGTTTGTTCAGTCATTTGGAGGACACTGTAGCTGGAATTGCAGGAGGAGTGATATACAACATCGTCACAAATTCTGGGCAAGCACATCATCTTCACTGTGTCAGATAAAGTAGAGTAGTTTAAGATTAATCTTTTAAGACAAACCTTTTAAGGACAGGGACAATAGAAAAGAAATTCACATCAGAGAGAAAGCATTTGATGTTATTAAAACTGAGTGGTAACATGGAACGCATCTGTTTGTTTGCTTTTAGCTTCTATGGGTATTGCTGACATTGCAGTTACGGTTTTAATTTAAACAAGATGGGGATATTGATAATGTTTTAATGTGACCGCTTTACCAGAGTGTTCAGCTGTTTCAGTGCATGGCTCTCACTTTCAGGAACATCAGCGTCTTCATTGCACATCACGGATACTCTGCAGAAAGAATAAGCAATAAGTAACGGTTTATGACTAAATGAAATGAAGCCACCGTTGTCCTTCTCAGGCTCTGTGCTGCCAGTAGTGCTGGGAATCATCCACCCTGCTGGTGGACAAGATCAGGGAAGGGGCCACTGTTACAACAGTATTTCCCAGATCACAGAGGAAGCAAGAGACATAACATTTGTTTCCTAAATGGGATAAGGGCGCTGATGCTGCTCTCTGGCTTGTCTAGGGATGGAGGAATCTGGATTCCTTTCAGTCTGTAAACGTGTGCAGAAAGGGGCTGCCACGGTTTAGTTTTGATACCTTTTAGGACTGTAGGAGCTCGCTAGAGATGAGATGATGCAGAGAGGTGGAAGGGATGAAGCAGGGGGAGTAAGGTGGGAGGCAAGTGGGTGGACTGCAGAGAAAGCGGGAAAGCAATGGGAGAGGCTGTGCTGCGAGGACTGTGGTTTGAGCTGAGGTGGAGAAGAAGGCAGCCCGCTGCGGGACAGGTTTTGTCACCTCGTGGCAGGTGACCTCGCCCCGGAGCGGCGGATGCCGGTTCTTTGCAGCGGGGCTCCCGCACAGCCGGGCGGCTGGGCTGGGCTGGCGGCTCCCGGTCGCTGTCCAGGCAGCGCTAATCGTGGCCGGCACCGGTGGCCCCGGGCACGCTGAAGCTCTGGGCGCTGACAGTAGAGCGGCCGGGGAGTGCTTGGCCGGACAGTTCCCAAAGGAAGCGTCGCGGGCACAAGCGGGGTCCCGAAATTTAGGCGCGGAGCCGAGAGGCCTGCCGTGGCCCGGGGCCGCCGTTGGTGCCTCAGCCCGAGCGGCGCGGGGTCCCGGCCGGGACGGAGGGCGGGGGCGGCCATTTCCCGCCGCCGGCCCCTCGCGGGCAGCAGCTGGGAAAGACCCTCTGGAGACTCTGTCGCCGGGGCGGCCGCGGCTCTCAGGCGGGGCCGACGACCCGCCTTGGCCCGTGGGGCAGGAGCCGGGCCGGACCCCGGGGCGCCTTCCCCGCCCCGCGGGGGCTGAGGTGCAGGGGAGGGAAGAAGGGAGGCGGGCGGCGAGGCGCCGGGAGCGGGACGTGCCGCTGAAGAAGGCCGGCGGCGACGCTGCTGCCCCGAGGTCCGGGGCGGGGGCGGGCGGCGTGCCGGGCGGCGCTCAGGTGAAGGGCCGCCCGCCCGGAGCGGCGGTGACGCGGGTTGCGGAGCGGCGGGGCTGCCCCGCGGCCCCATGTGGCCGACGCCGCCCGTCCCCGACGAGCGGAGCCGCCGCCGGCGCTGAGCGAGGCTGCCCGGGGCGGCATGCGGAGCCGCCGAGGATGAGCAGCCAGCGCCGCCCGGCCAAGGCGCAGCTCCGGAGGTCGCTGAGCGAGCAGCTGCGGGACTCCACCACTAAAGCCTGGGACTTGCTGTGGAGGAATGTCCGGGAGCGGCGACTCGCAGGTCAGTCCCGCCGTGCTGCGGCTGCCGCTACCTGCCCGCGGCCAGCCGAGGGGAGACCGCGGGGGACGTCCCAGCCTCGGCGGCACAGAGGGCTCCCCGCTCCGGGGGGACGCCCTGGGGAACGGCCGGGGCGCCTGGAGAGCACCTACCCGCTGCCGCCGCGCCGGAGCGCCGAGACCTCGGGGCTTCAGCCCGCGCGGGACGAGTTGCTTCCCGGCACCGCCTGAGCTGCCGGCACGGATGCGGTTGGCAGTCGCCGGGCAGGTCGGGCTGCAAGCAAGAGCCGGGGCGCAGGCGGATCCGCCAAGCAGGTCCCTCCAGCCTTGTGCAAGGCAGCACCTGCCCGGGTTCTGGCGGGCACGGTGGGGATGGTGCCACAAGCAGTCGGGTTCAGGGCTAAAGCTGGAGGTCGCCCCACGTTGGAGGCACCTTCTGAGCGTCTCAGAAATCAAGAGGGCTGACTTTGCCTCCGGGAAGTGGGCTCACCTGCTTGTCTCATCAGTTTTCTAAGTCACTTGCAGGTTGAGGTTGGTTTCTCATAGGCTTTGCTTGTGAGGAGGACCATAACTCCCAGAGAAAAATGTTCGGGTTTTGTTTGGTCTTTTTTTTTTTTTTTCAGGCACTTTATAGCTTTAGGTCACCTAACTGCTCTGAAAAAACGGGCTTCTGCAGTTTTAACCATCCCCAGGTGGAGACCAGAAGGACACGGAGAAGGGTGGGTGCTGCAGTAGGTCGGGTCCCATTTAGAGCACTGCTATCACAGCAGCCCATTCACTTTAAGCGTGCAAACATACACCTAAGTTGTATTTGTAAAATACTCCATGATTTCAAAGATCTAGAAGGTACAATCAAGTGCAACATGGAGTTATTGTCCTGGAAAACAGTACATCAAGATTTACGAGCAAAATCACATGTAATGAAGGCTAATTTGCAAAGATGGATTCCTCTGCCACATCCTACGGCATTGTTAGGAGTTTGGTGACCTTGCCGAGGGCACTGTGACATGACGCTATTGTATAATTCAGAGGTAAATAGTGTATGATATAGGTCTTTAAACTGTGTCTACAGCACTTTAGTTCTTATATACATGCAATTAAAATAACGGATGAATATTGTGTGGTAATTTTTTTAAAAACGAATCTCAAGTGAGTAGCTTCAATAATTAATTACTAAACCAGCTAATTTTGTAGTGTCGTGGTTACCCTAAATATTACTCTATCTTTACATGTAATCTACTTATTCCTATATTAATAGCAGATCCCAGCAGACATTCAGCAACGATACTGTTGGCTAATTTTTTCTTTTTTGGTCAAAGACAACTATTGCTTGATTGAGCAAAGGACCTGGGCAGGTTGCCATGAAGCTGTAGCAAACTTCTTAAAGCAACTGGGTATTAAAATTGATGGAGTCAGACTTTTTATTTAAGGTGGATAGAATACTAATGTCCTGGGTTTATGTACTGCTGTGATATGCTGGTGAAACACTGACACACGTGCCCTTTAATTAAATGAATTCTCTGACGACATAACAAAATGTATACCAATAACTTATGTTGATTCCAGAGGTGTTCTCTTGTCGAGATGCTTTTACGTCTCTGGCGCTTCTGTCCTTGGTTTTATATTTATTTGTCCTTCTGAACCCTGTAGCTGCAGTGCGTGTTCTATGCCAGTTCTTCCAGCTTTTGTTAATGAAAAGATGGGGAATTTAAGCTGATCTAAACGTGTCATTATTTGCTAGTTGCCAGACCAGCTTCTTCTCCATCACAATAGACCCGATCCCAGTCAAGCAGATAGTTGTACACGTTCCCTTTTTTTTTTTCCTCAAAGTTGACATTGTAGTTCAGCTGTGACTGACAGTCAAAGCAGCAGTGTAACTGGTAACTAGTGTTTAAGAGCAAGGACCAGAACAAAACGCAGTTTTAACTAGTTCAGCCGTGACTGACAGACAGAGCAGCAGTGTAACTGGTAAGTAGTGTTTAAGAGCAAGGACCGGAACAAAACGCAGTTTTAACTATCAGTGTGCTGTCCTATTCCAGCCATCAAGACAAATAAAGACTTGTGATCAAATCATTGTTGTGATGATGGCTTTACAGGCACTGACATCATTACTCTTTTGGTCTGCTTTACATTTTATCTATTTGTTAAGGTGTCAGACACCAGTTGCCCAATGTATACATGTAAAGAAAGTAAGCTCAAGACAGCTTAATTCATAAAAATGATATAATTGTTGGGGTTGGATGAGACACTGAGAAGTCTCTAGTCCAGCCTCCAGCTCAGAGCAGAATCAGCACTAGGGAGTAGGGCAGGTTGCTCAGGGCTTTCCCCAGTGCTCCTTGAGAAACGTTTCTGCCCTAATGTCCATGTGCTGGAGCAGAGGGCAGCAGAACACAGTTGGGAAGCAGGTGTGTGAGCTGGAGCAAGGAGCTGAACCTTGTTTAGCGTAAGGAGAGAGCTGAACCTTGGCTTGGCTGCTCTCAAAGAGGCAGACAGCATGGCTGGGTTGCTGTGGAAAGTAAGCTGTGCATAAAAAGACTGCTACAGTGTGTGCCTTCTGTTCCTCCCTTGCCCTTTCCAGCAGAGGTGATGAGCATCAGCCTGGCTCCCGCCATGCTCCTGGGACAGGGCTGCTCCGTACTGCCTCTTATTCAGGAGAGATCTATAGTGCCCAGCAGCTCTTAGCCACTCTTTTCTGATTCACTGACCGGGATTTGGCTTTTGAACAATGAGCGTACCCGCTACAGTGCCACAAGCAGCAGATTTTGTTTTTCTGTGCTCTTCCTAATTTTTGCAGAAGTATTTTACACTTTTTGTGTTCCCACTATGCTTATGGTTTAAGTTGGGATTCACAGACTGATGGGGAAGTGTACTGGAATTTTAACTCCCTTGTTGGAGCAGGGACCTGTTTGCCTGAAAAGTGACATACTGTTTGTTTTATGTAATTTTGAACCACTATGCCATTATTGAAAGCCACTGCTTTAGGAATTTGACTTACGTATTTGACAGACCCTACAAAAGTGATGACCCTAAGGTGATTCTGAGATCCCTGCTCAAATCACGATCACCTGTTACAGTAAAAACCAAGTTGTTTTTGTTACTGTTACGGTAAAAACCAAGTTGTTGATGCTGTTTCATGTAGATTAAAAGTACCACCCTCTAGCTGGCATTCTTTCAATTACTATGTACTAAAACAAAAAAAAAATAAAATGCTGAGTACACAGTGCACAAAGTAACAATCCCCATTGCTCAATCGGTTAATCTGGAACCTGTTGCAGTGCAGCTTTCTCAAATCCTGGACTGAGCACAGAATTACAAATTCTCTCAAGTGCTCAGGAGCATGGTGCTTAGGAGCACTGACTCTGGCATACTTCATACCATTAATACTTTAAATCCAAGAACCTGTAAGGTTACGTTGTTTCCATTTTACAGATAGGAGCTAGAGGCACAATGAGATTTAATTCAGGAATATCAATAAACTCTGAGTGTTAGAACTTGAATTTTCCATTTTCATATTCAAATTATGTCTCTCAGTGGTTCCTACTGCGCAGCACTCATGCAAATTGGCTTCCAGATTCTAATTGTACTGCACCCAGGGAACAAGTAACTTGCAGTTGCTAGTGGGCTGGTCAGATTTTGTTTCTTGGTGAAAACCAGACAGAGGGATGGAACGGCAGGAGTACCATTTACTTGGCATAGTCTCAAAAATCCATTTCTTTCCGGTGTGCTATCTCCTACCCTTTCCTGCATGCCTCTGCAAGAGATGCAGCAGGAATCCTGCAGCGGCTGGCTTAGTTGGGTACACGACTCTGGTACATGTCTAGACTATTGTCCATCATCAGATGCAATCCTTTGGAAGTGCTTGTGTGGATGAGGTTAAGACTTTGTCCTAGTGCCTAATGGGAGGAGGGTTGAGATACAGTTGAACAGGTGACTTCAATTCTGAGACTTCCTGAAGTTTGAAAACTTGACTTTGTGACCCTGACATTCTTCTAAAAATAGAAAGCTTTGTCTCTAATTTCTTAAGTTTAGCTTTTAGTTGTGATTTAGAAATCCAAACAGATTGCTGCCAGGATTTCTGCTCTGTAAGGCTGCCACTGCTGTGTCTGCAGTGCAGATACACCCTCACCCTTTTGCTCAGTCTCTTCTCACCTGAACTTTGTGCCCCACAATACTTTGTATGTTCTGTGTTCTCAAAGACATGGTATCCCCATTTGATTTCCTCTAGTCCTTCAGGTACAATTCCTCTTATCTCTTCATTGGCATCCTCTCTACTGCCTAACTGTGACAGCAGTACAGGACAGGACATCTCTCAGGACTTGTCCCAGCTCCTGCTTAGATTCAGAGCTCTCCAGAAGCAACTGCCTGGGGTGAATTTGAGGAAGGATCTTGAATGTTCCCACTCCGTTTTGGGCTCAGCTGTGGTCTGGGTAAATAGAATTTAAGGGCAAGTTTTCTACCAAGTGGTTTGCTCAGACTGACATTTCAAGGTTTTATAACTTGGCCAAATTTGGACAGTTTTTTTCAGAGATCAATAATAGAGTGACTCCCCAACCTTTGCTGTGAAGTTACAGGAATTTGTTTCAAAGGATGAAGCACTAGTTTCTCAGTCAAGCAGCATGAAAACGTACAGTGGTACCACACAGCAGGACTAATTTTTATCTTAGAGATGGATGACCTGCAGCACCAAAAATTGAAACGGGAGCGTGAAGCAGGCTCATGATTAAAAGAAAATTTTGGTCTAAAGAAGCCAGAATTAAGGTCTTTAAAGGGGAAGGTTTAGAAGACCTACTCTTGGATATCTTTAACTGTTCAGGAAGACCTTACACACTGATTTGCAACTACAGGTATCTCTTCAAATGTAACTGAAGTGCATTTATGTCACTGAACATTAGCTGGAGTAGAAAATGGAGAATAATTTATCCAGCAGAAGTAGTTGCCACATTCAGCATTTGGCAAAGATGTCAAAGCAATGTGTCTTATCATCTCAAAAGTAACTTGTGGTTGGTTTGTGGTTTTATTGGGTGCAAATGAGCGTGCCTAAGTTTGTAATTGCACCTCTGGCAACATCGTGCTCCCTGGTACCAGCTGATCTGTTGGGCCTGGGGAATATGGAAGAGGAAAGTGAGTTTTAAAAAACTAATGGTCACAAGCAGAACTATATGAATTTTAGCACAGTTTTTTGTCATTAAGGAAGCATCAAATCTATAGGTGCCTCATAGTTTTTAGTTTTCAGATAAAACATTTTTAAGAACTTGCTTTTGCAAATTTGCACTCTAAGAAGCAGAACTCAGTGTTTCTGGTGTGAGGTATCCTGTGGTCACTGTTAGGAGAGCCCAGAGGAGATGTACCAGGCTCCTAGGTCCTCAGAGAACCCCTGAACAAAGGCAGGAGTCCTAGTATGGGGTCAACTTTGAGTGCTGCATCTTGATATTATTCTATTACTGATTTTTCTTTTTAATTAAGATCTTTGTGTACAGTGCAAATGTGGCAGGTTAATCTAATTAAAGCTGTTGAAGAAAATAGTGGATTTTTTTTTTTTATAAAATACTTTTGCCAGGTCAGTTTTCATTAGGGATTATGGGAGATGTGTATGTGAAAAATCTGGTATTTGTTGTGGCTGGTTTGGTGGGCATACTTTTATGTTCTGTTTTAAAGTCACGCACATACACTTTTAGAAAGCCAAGTAGAGATGTTGCAGTCTGTGTCCCCACCAGCGCACTGGAGAATACAAGATGCTGATTCTCATCTATCCTGATAAGATGTATATGTGTAAATTCGTCCCTAACCCGACCCCATCAATGGTAAAAGACTGTCCTTTGTCAAGGAGAAAAGTTATGAAAGATGTTCTTTATTCAGGATGGAGTGCTTCAGGGAATAAAGCAAGTGACTTATGAGTGATTCGTTTGGTCAGGCATGCCAGGAAATTTTATGCTCTTGTATCAGTCCTAATGAAAATGAGGTAGCCAAAAAAGTAGTCGTTGATCTCATAAATTATATTAATCATGCTATATATTCTGTATTAATGCTAGGAAGGTTTCTTAGGTAAATTTCTTTCAAGTATATAGATGCTTTTCCTTGCTCGCATGTTATGTCGGCATTCTGTAATTTCCATCCCTTTCCCTACGCATTCCCTGAAGACCAGCGGTTTGAATCTGAAAAGGGGGCAATGGTGGCAAAATACCACCATTGTTAGTTCTGCTGCTGCTGGGTTCTCATGACCCTCAGCAACAAGAAGTTAATTCCAGAAATACAATTACAAAAATACCAATATGCTTGACCTGCCAAGTATTTCTGTACCAGCATGAGACTGCGGAGGGGGGTGATGGAGGACTCCCCACTGTCTCAAAGTCCAGAGAAAGATGTAATTTTCTCATACCCAGTCCCATAGCTCTGCTGCTGTTTTCTGTGTAGGATTTGAGTGACTGTGTAGGAGCAGCAGAGGTTCCTGGGGTGACAACAACATTCATCTTCTGGTTTTACATTTAATACATAAAATCTCTATTTGAACAAGTCCTGCTTCCATCAAAGAGAGCTATGTCAGAGATTATTTTCCTAAGAGAAATTCAGTTTTGATTGTTTAATTTCCCAACATGATGAGATATGAAACTCTGCTGATAAAATGGGGAATCAGTGCTGGTAATAGAACCATATACATTTTGAATCAGTCAATTTCTATTTGATAGCTGTTATGAAGGATTCTTGGTAGGTCTCCTTCTTTATGGAGCTTGGCTGTTCACTGATTTCAATGGCACGTTAATCTTTAGTAAAGACACTTTTTTTCTTTAATAGAAAGTTACGATGTCAGTTCTTTTTATAGTACAACTAACCTTTTTATTATTTTTTTCTTCTACTGACTTTGCCTAGTTCCTTGAGCATCCACAAAGTTTTTTAGTTCTCAGTAGACAAATATTTCTCCTTATTTCTCTGCACATATCCATGGCATCAGATCATTCCACCCATAGATGTTTCCTGTGTGACTAGTAGGCAGCCGATACCTCATCAGGATCCTACACCATGCTTTTATGGGGGACTCCGGTAAGCGTTGTAATTATTGCTGATGTTTGCAGACCATAATATTGGAAATAAATCATAGTACTATTTTCCCAGAAGCAGTATATATAATATTATATTGTTTAAATTCCTGTACATTTAGATAGATGTGTTTATTGGTACTCGTATTTTGCTGTGATATACAGGAGCTCATCTAAACTGATACAAATACTTACTTGTCTGACATTAAACTGTAATGGCATTTTTCCATCCTAAGATTGCTCCTTAATACTAGTCATGGCATATTATGTGTCGTCTCAGTTATTTCCTATTACGTGTTTTGTATTTATTTGTATGACTGTAATGCTACAGACCACTTTCCATGTCCCCATGCAAATGACTTTATTTATAATAATAACAACTATGCCAGAACATTTATATAGAACATTTATATCCACAATAAACTTTTAGCTGCTAAGTGAACGCCATAATGATTCCCATCAATACAGCTTTGTTGGTGGCTGGCCAGCAAATTCCTAACCATGGAAATTTCTGGACTCAGTAAGTCCCTGAAGACTGGACTCCCACTCTTCTGCTTTCCCAGCTACAGGGGGATGTGGTGTTTAGTTTCAGGAACCAGTGAAATCTCAGTTCTGAATTTTGTGTTACCACTTTTTGTTTGAATGAAAAAACCTCTTCAAAAACGTCCCATATTGTAATATTTTTAAGGATTCTGAGAACTTGGGTGACTTAACAATGTCATTTGTGCAATACTTGCCAGGCAGTAGGCTTATTTCATAGCAGTGGTTTGACTTTCATTTGTTTTCTTGTATTCTGTATTTCTGGACCTTCTTGTGAGACAGATGTTCTGTCTTGCTCTTCCTGATTTCATTTTTCTGCCATAGCATGGCCAATTCTTGTGCTGCTATATGTCATAATTCCTTTAGAAATCATCTCTTTGAGTCACAGTTCATTGAGGAAGCATATTTTAATACCAAGTTTGAAAAGAAAGGCTTGGAAATGTGAATCTCAGAGTTCTGTCTGAAAAGACAGAGAAAAATTTGTAAAATGCCGTAATTTTAAGCCAGCCTCATGATTTTAAAACAGTGATGCCTGTCCTGTGTATCTTGAAAATTTAGTTTTAAGAATATTATTTTCAATTAGTAAAGATTTGTTTATGATTTCTTTTGATTATTACAAGCTGAAAAGTATGACAGTGTAGGAGATTCCTGGACTGACATTAGAGCATCCACAGAGGACTGCACTTCTGTAGCTCCTTTGCATGTCCTGTTTACAGTGTAAAAATGAATATATTTTGACAACCAGACTATCCCAGTGCACCTTATACTGCAAATCAAAGACTGAATGCACACAGATACAAGTGCTGCAAGTAGTATGGTACAAGAAGGGATCAGGAACACCTGCAGCTCCTGGAATTTGGTTCCAAAAAATTCCAGACTCCGAGAATAAATGTAATTAATTAATGTAATAATCAATTTCACGTGAAATACTCTGCCTGTCATTCCAGTAGAGGGCAGTAATTTACATACAGTAATATCAGTATACGTACACAATACGCATTGCGGGGTACTAGATAAAATAACGGGTTTTATTAAGGTAGTGTAAATAGCCAAGGCATAGTAAGTCCCTCAAAAATAGAGTGCCATCCAGAAGTCTTATTTTCTGTGCTTTTGCAGCATGGCTTAATCACATTTAATTACAGTAGAGTTTATGCAAGTTGTACTCCGCTGACTAAACTAAATCGCCTCCACTTGCCTCAGCGCTACGTGCAGAGGTGTGCAACATGTGCCTCCAGTTTAATGCCATAAAAGCCCCAGACTGAGTGGCTGTGAAACAGCTCTTAGATTATTTGGGTCATGCTAAAGCAAGAAAAAATGCCCCAAAGTACGTGTTTGTCTCTCAAGGTAATCACATGAAGTTCAAAACTATGCAGTGCAGATATGGCCTCTCCCACCTGCAGGTTGCTAGTCTGGAACAGCTTATACAAACAAACTCTCCATCCTTTGGCATAGGGTCCTGAAATTACTTCCAACAATTAGTAAACTTAGAAATGTAGAAGTAGACCGAAATTCATGAGAATTAAAAAACAGATGTTTTCAGCTAGCATCCCAATCAAAACTAAAACATACTCTGCTGTAAGTAGTCATCAGAGTGAATCCTGTTTCAATGGATAATGTCATTGAGATGCTGATTTTTTTCTCCGTTGCTGTTGAACAGTACATAGGAAAGTTTTTGTGTCCATAAATCATTTTTTTGAGATCCAGCAACATGCTGTAGTACAGTGTAAGAGGAGGCATTGAAATTTAACAATCATTGTGTTTCTTTAAACTGTAAGAATTTGATTCCTAATCTATTACAAAAACAGTACCACTTCAAATTTATGCTTAGCTAAAAATTATTTAAATCTCAGTATTTCTTTAGCTGCAAAATGAGTTCACTAACTCCAAAGTAACTTTCTTAATTCTGTCAATACTTTGCAAATTTTACTTGTCACAGATCTAAAATAATGTGGGGGTAATCAGCTTCTTCTGTTGCTTGAGCCAAAGGAATGGCACTGGTGCTCTGAAAAGCCAAGCAGCATGTTTGCTGGGAAGGAGGCACTCATGTCCCAGGCCATGATGATGAAGACACTGAACCTGCAGAGGTCATTTAGCAAAGAAGCACTTAAAAAAACAACAAAAAAACAGGACATGAGTATTGATTTTATTATAGAAATAGTTTAAGGGGAAGTTACCTTCATCACAGAAGCATAGTTCAAATGTACCTTATATCATGTGTAGATCTGTCTGAGTCTGAGCTAAGAGTAGCTTGAAATATCTCTATATTTCATCTTCCATTGTTGTAATTTAAGAAGAAATTCAGGATAAATTCCAGCTCCAGAAAGGGGATAGCTTGAGGGAACACTGAAAAAATTAAGTCAAAAGCAATGTCACAAATTATAATTTCCTCAGTCAAAATCCTGAAAAATTAGGCTTAGCATTACAAAAAAAAGGTTCCTAAAGATTTAGAAACTTCCTGTATTGGTTCATAGTTTGGACTTCCCCTAAAGTGTGTTGCATACACGTGTAAGTTTATTTTGGATTCACTGCATGGAGGAGTGAGGATCTGAGCATTTGTCCCAAATTTTAGGTTATTTTCAATGTGCTTCTCCTTCCCCATCCCGGTCCCGCTCATCCTGATCTGAATGACAGGATGTTTCATAGCTTATCCAGAATCATGCTGTAGTAAATTATTTGAGACTGTGAGTCGTTTTATGTGTCAGTTGACTGCTGAAAGAATATGCGATTGACACCTCACGGTCTTGCTCATTTTAAGAGATCTCTTTAACATAAGGACAGACTTTATCTAAATAAATCAGTTTTACAGGGTGATTTCAGCCATTGGATTTGCAGTAAGAAAGAAACTTTTTATTTATGACATTACAAAGACCACAGCTGGGAATGCACACATTAATAGACTCAGGCAGATGGATTTTGACAAGTTCATGAACTAGTCACACTCTTTTTTAGCAAATATTTTGCAGCAATACCAACTTGCAAATGCTACTTCGGAAACAAACATGGAGCTATCTGTCTGTCCCAAGGCACAAAACAAAAGAGTCAAATGCTGTCGGTTGCATATGCATTTGATACCCACTTGAAATTTAGGAGGCAGTACTTCTAATGGAGAATGGTTATGCCTTGATGCAATAAATGTTTTGAAGTATAAATAAAGTCACAGAGCGTAGCGTGACTTTATAGATGTAGTGAAGCGCTGGAGGAGTTGATAGTTATGAGGAAACTGATGGGAAGAGGACTGCTGTGTAGTAGTGGAACCAGTGACTCAGATCACGTACTTTCAAGTAAAACCAATGCATAGCACACATTTTTCTTTGCTTTTTAAGCTTTAATTTGCAGTTTTAAAATTTTACTGAGCATCACTGTATTTCTGGTATCATAGGAAGGTAAAAATGACAACTGATTCCTCTTTTTTGCATTGTTTATTACTTTATCCACCTTTATCATGTCTTCTCTTACTTTCCTCAGTTGAGATTATCAGCATGACATCACTGAGCCCATCAGCTACCTTTTAATAGACCGGGAAATTATATAGCTCAAAAGACGCAGTCATCTTTCAGAATGTCAGTAATCACCATTAACATGCATAACCAAATATATGTCCATTGAACCTCTACTGAATTTCTGCCACATGGTGAGGTGTTTGGGCTTTTGCCCAATTTCTTTCCTGGAAGGAACTCTTACAGCTTTATTACCAGTTAAAGATCTGGACCATTTTTTTTCCTGCCAGTTACACTAAGGACAATAAAGAGCAACTTCTCCAAAATCAGCAGAAATGCTCTGGATTCTGATGCAAGGTTGGCTTTTATCATCCTGACTTTACTCACTCCACTCCTGAAAATAAAGAAGCATTAGTTCATAGAGAATCAGAAGCATAGAGTTTTACATCAGCTTGGCAGATGAGTAGTTTGGTAATTGCCATTGCTCTATGTCTCTAACAGCTTCAAGTGCTTTTATTTCAGAACAAAACTGATAATGTGATTATGGCCTTAATTCAACAGAGCACTTAAATACTTTGTAAATTTAAATGGTTAAGTGTTCAAGTCATATGAACTCATCTGCTTTGTTACATTTGACCTCTGAACCAACAGCATATTCTTTTGAAAAATACTATCTATTAAATCAGTGTGATAGGATGTATGAGTTCATCAGAAATGTGAGGGTATCAGAATATCCATATTTCTGGCATATAATAAAAGAGAGGATATCTAGTCTGATTCAAATAGAGATCGAATACATTTCAGAGTCAAGGTTAGACAAGATACCACCAAATAAAACTGACTCTGAAACATCTCGTTTGTCTTATACAAAACCATAAACATGCACAATTCTTTTGAAGGCAATCTAATCAACAAGGACAGCAGGACAAGTGTTACAAAGCCAAGGCATAGATGTTAATCGTGGCATGGCAGCATTTTAAAGAAACTGTCAAATACAGAGGGATTATAAAACAGCTGGGATGAATTGTAGGTAGGAACTGTTCTAAACCTCTGAATTCTAGCCCACAGTACAGGCTGTAACACAGGGCACTTGCTCTTTCACTCCTTCATGTTGCTTTCTCTTAAGCAAGGATCATGGCTTTTAGAGGGCTGGAATCATTATCTCTTGTGGAAAGCATTGGTTGGTGCAATCATTGGGGAACTTGAAACTGGGAAGAAGTTTATTGCTGTGACAGATCGGGCAACATATGGAAGGAAGTAAGACATTCTCCAGAGACAGGTTAAGTTTTTGCCAAGGCATTTTATTGAAATTTTGGAAAATAAACAGGTCATTAATTTGGTCCAGATTTAGCTACTGCAAATTGTGCAAAGATGTTGCAAACCAGATGCTTTCCCCTGTTTGTTTTTACAGCCCTTTCTATTTATGGGTGCTCTTATTTAATGACTTATTTCTTTAATAGAGGGCATTGTTTTGCAACGGAAGTTGAATCTCTCAATTAGTTTTGCCAGTAGGTGCCTGAGTATAACATACATGTCCAGAAAATTTCAGGGGACAAAACAGTCAGCAATAACATGATAAGCAGGAAATCAGTAGGAAGTTGTGGAATACTGCAGTTCTTGTGAAGTTAGCATTTAATTCTTTCCAGGTTTCATCAGCATCCTCAGCCTTGGCTTGCCCATGAAGGTGTGAATACAGTCGATGTCAGCAATTCCCTGGCTTGCTTCAGGTTTGTGGCACAGCCACTGACATACCTGTCAGCCCTGTTGAGGCACACTTTCAACTTGATCTCCAGACAAGGCTGGATCCCAGAATGCGAATGTAGCAACCAAATCAGCTAAGCTGTACTGACTGACAGAAATACTTGAGAGAATAAATCTTCATTCTTTCTCAACTTAGGTTTTGTGCAGTTCTAGGAATACAGGCATATTATTACACTCTATCCATGCAGTCTTGAGTCATGTTATAAATAACACACAGGGTGAAAAGCGTATGCCCTGACTTGAAAGCAGTGGGTGTAATGGGGATGCCTTCTAAAGGGATTGAGCTAGTCCAACAAGGTCCTTTACAGTCCAGACAGAAATAGGTAGCTCTGAAAGCAAGTCCTAATAGGTATGTGAGACAGGGGAGGAATTGCCCTCCAGTGGTGAGTATTTCTTTCCATAATCCTAGCCAAGTGACAGCACCAAAGACCTGCCTGCATCATTGACAGCCGGGAAAAAAACCCATCTCTTCAGCTGCCACCTGAGTGCATTTGATATGGAAATCAGTGAGCCACTACAACTGCAGAAGTTTAATTTTAGAGATTGCTACTTTTAGCATCTATGGCTTATACATCTTCAGGTACCTGCTCAAGTAAGCAGAGCAGAAGATCGAGCTGACGAGGCACCTGTGACTTCAGTGACACTTGAACATCCACTTGAAGTTACATATTCTGACAGTAACCAGCCAGTGTAGAATCATAGAATGACAGAATGGTTTGGCTTGAAAGGGACCTTAAAGATGCATCTAGTTCCAACCTCCCTGCCATGGGCAGTGATGCCTTCCTCTACATCAGGTTGCTCAAAGCCCCACCCAACCTGGCCTTGGAACACTTCCAGGGAGGGGGCATCCACAACTCTGGGGAACCTGTTCCAGTGTTTCACCACTCTCACAGTAAAAAAAAGATTCTTAATATCTAATCAAAATCTACCCTCTTCCAGTTTAAAGCCGTTACCTCTTGCCCTATCACTACATGCCCTTGTAAACAGTCCCTGTCCAGCTTTCTTGTCGGTCCCCATTAGGTACTGGAAGGCTGCAGTAAGGTCTCCCTGGAGCCTTCTCCAGGCTGAACAAGCCCAACTCTCTCAGCCTGTCCTCATAGGAAAGGTGCTCCAGCCCCCTGATCATCTTTGCGGCTCTTGTCTAGACCCATTCAAGCAGGTCTGTGTCCTTCTTGTGTTGGGAGCTCCAGAGCTGGCTGCAGCACTCCAGGTGAGGTCTCACAAGAGCAGAGTAGAGGCAAAGAATCAACTCCCTTGACATGCTGGTCATGCTTCTTTTGATGCAGCCCAGGATATGGTTGGCTTTTGGGCTGCAAGCTCACTTTGCCAGCTCATGTTGAGCTTTTGATCAACCAACACCCTGAAGTCCTTCTCCTCAGGGCCACTCTCAATCCATTCTCTTCCCAGCTTGTATTTGTGCTTGTGATTGCCCTGACCCATGTGCAAGACCCTACACTTGGCCTTGTTGAACTTCATGAGGTTTGTGCAGGCCCATCACTCAAGCCTGTCAAGGTCCTTCTGGATGGCATCCCTTCCCTCAAGTGTGTCAACTGCACCACACAATAGGTGTCGGCAAATTTGATGATGGTACGCTCAATCCCACTGTCCATGTCACCCACAAAGATGTTGAATGGTGCTAGTCCCATTGCTGACCCCTGAGGAATGCCTCTTGTCACCTGTCCCCACTTGGACATGGAGCTGTTGACTGCAACTCTTTGAGTGTGACCATCCTGCCAGTTCGTTATCCACTGAGTCCAGCTGTCAAATCCATGTCTCTCCAATGTAGAGTAGAGAATGTTGTGCGAGACAGTGTCAAATGCTTTGCACAAGTCCAGGTAGACAATGTCAATTGCTCTTCCCTTATCTACCAATGCTGTAACCCCTTTGTAGAAGCCCACCGAATTTGTCAGGCATTGGTTGCCATAATGAAGTCATGTTGGGCTGTCACCAATCACCCCCTTATTTTCCATATGCCTTCACATAGTTTCCAGGAGGATTTACTCCATGATCTTGCCAGACACAGGGGTGATACTGACTGTTCCTGTAATTGCCCAGGTCTTCCTTTTTTCCCTTTTTGAAAATGGGGGTTTTGTTTCCCCTTTTCCAGTCAGTGGGAACTTCACTGAACTGCCACAGCTTCTCAAATAAGACTGATAGTGGCTTAGCAACTTCATCTGCGAGCACCCTCAGGACCTGCAAATACATCTCCTCAGGTCCCATGGATTTGTGCACCAAGTTCCTTGGATGGTCTTGAATCTGATTTTCTCTTACAATGGATAGTTCTTCATTCTCCCAGTTCCTGCCTTTGACTTCTGTGACTTGGGTGGTGTGCCTGGAGCCCTTGCAGGTGAAGACTGAGGTGAAAAAGTCATTGAGTAATGCAGTCTTCTTCACACCCTGGGTAACCAGGTCTCCCACTTCCTTCTGGAAAGGGCCCACAGTTTCCCTAGTCTTTCTTTCATTACTGACATACCTATAGAAGCCTTTCTTGTTGTCCTTGATATCCCTGTCAAGATTTAATTTTGTCAGGGCTTTAGTTTTTTCTAACCTGATCCCTGTCTGCTTGGACAATTTCTCTGTATTCCTTACAGGCTACCACCCTCTGTAGACTTCCTTTTTGTGTTTGTCTTTGTCCAGAAGCAACTTGTTCATCCATGCAAGCCTCCTAGAGTTTTTGCTTGACTTCCTCTTTGTTGGGATGTATCACTCCTGAGCTTGGAGGAGATGATCCTTGAATATTAACCAGCTTTCTTGGGCCCCACTTCCCTCCAGGGCTTTATCGCATGGTACTCTACCAAGCAGATCCCTGAAGAGGCCAAAGTCTGCTCTCCTTAAGTCCAGAGTAGTGAGCTTGCTGTGTGCCCTCCTCACCACACTTGAACTCCACCATTTCATGGCCACTGCAGCCAAGGCTGCCCCTGAGCTTTGCATTCCCCACCAGCCCCTACTTGTTGGTGAGAACAAGCTCCAGCATCGCACCTCTTCTCGTTGGCTCCTCTATCACTTACAGAAAGAAGTTATCATCAGTGCATTCCAGGAACCTCCTGGGTTGCTGATGCCCTGCTGTGTTGTCTCTCCAACAGATACTGGGGTGGTTGAAGTCCTCCATGAGGACCAGGGCTTGTGAACCTTAGGCTGCTCCCATCTGTCTCTAGAGTGTATCTGAACCTTGCATAAATGTATTTCTTCATTTCCAGTTTATTCTGGGGAGGCAGATTGTAAATTACATGTCTTTTAAAGAGATACCAATTTATTGTAATAAAAGCTGTGGGATTTTATTTGTGCTCCCTGACTGGTTTAGCTAAAGCAACATGGGCAGCAGCCATGCAGATGTGGTACTGCATGGTTTAAAGTATGTTTTGAGGTTCACTTTTCACACTGCCAGTTAGATACGTGATGTGTGAATATTTGTTGTACTCAGTACAGCGTCAGAGCAAAAGTCCATCAGCCTCAGCTATCCTGTTTTTCGCAACAGCTGCTAGTGGATACTTAGGAAAGAGTATAAGGACATGACAAGTTTATGGTATGACCTCTCTGCTTCCAGGTTTCAGTAAATAGTTCGTTGCTGATGTCGTTAACAAGGCTGCCAATTAGGAACAAAGAGGGAGGTTTACGATGTGACTGTGCACTTCCTAGACGAGCTACACCTAAGCTGGTGAGACACAGAGTCTGTTTCCCATTGTAATCCCTCACATCATGATTGCTATTTTAAAAATCTATTTTCAAATCATTCACAGGTGTCATGGCCAGAGTTGCCTCCCTGTCACATGAACTGTCACTTGTCTGAGCAAAGTGGGAACAAAGTTTATTTTTAAAGCAATACAGACTTACTAGTGGTTTAAAAGCAAAACGTTCAGAACTCCGTTTGGTTTTAATTTATCATCCAACCTATTATGTTTGGTAACATGTTAGGAACCAGTGAGTATATTATTTGTCATAAGTTCCCCAGGATAAAAGGAGGAAAAATAAAGACTAAAATACATGAACTTCTGGTTCATTCTTTTGCAATCCAAGTACAGAGTAAATACAAAACACTTTAAGGCCAGTTCTGATCTCAGCTACACAAGTGCAAATCCTGAGCACTTATAGGGTAATTGGTGAATTCTTGTTTGGAGTAAAAGACCTTCACAGCAGCATAGTCTGGAAACTCTTTTCAGGACTCAGTTTTGCCTTAATTTCATGGCCTTGTAGCTGCAAACAGCACTCACTGGTCAAAATCTAACTGAATTAGGAGTAAAAAATAATCTGCAAGCATAATCAGGACCAACCTTTTCCAAAGGTCAGGTGCAAAATCAATTCTGCAATTTTTAGTTGCCCAACTGGGGATACTTCAAAGAGGTGTTCTGTTCAGACTGAGGAAACCAACACTCCCAGGAAGCAAGAAGTCTGCAAGTGTCATGGAAAATCGACCCAAGATGAGTAGTTCCTTTTGAAGGTTTTGGCCAAGGAATTTTTCCAGTAAAACGACATTCCACAAACATGGAGCAACACCTTAAGTAGACAACAACAAATGAGGAACACCGAGACGTTGATTTGAAAGAGAGCTGTATATTCAGAAAGTGGGAGGAAGCCTGGTAGAGGGACATGATAGGATGCCAGGATAAACAGAGGTTAGATGGCGATATTTTCATCACACTGGAACTGAGACAGTAAAAAAGAAATTCACAGCTGGTATGGACCTCATCAACCAACTCTCTTGGTATGCCTGTTTTGAACAGAGGTGGAATCAACAGAGGAGAAGTCTTGGTAAGTGGTTGCTGGAGGAGGGAGGAGGATGTGCAAGGGAGTGTGTACGTGTACAGAGCTAGAGAGGGGAGAGGCAGAGAAAGACAATATGCTTCAAGGCAGTACAGCTGATACAGGGAGTTACAGGGAGGAGGAGGGAAGGTCTGCTGGCGAATAATCCACCCTGCCTGCATTGCTGCGGGTTCTGGGCTCTCTTCCTACTCACTGGAAGCATTTTCCACAGGCAGGCTGTGGGGAAGAAGAGGAGCAGGCTGCCTGCTCTTTCTCAGGAGAAGCAGCGTGGTGGCTGGCAAGGGAGCTATGGGAAGCCCTTTCCTCTGCATCCTTCCTGCTATTTGACAGGCTTCCGTTCTGTGAAAAAAAAAACCACCTGCAGCTTCTTGGCCGAAATGACTTTATGCAGTGAGACACATCAGCTCTGCGGTGTCTATATAGCAGTGTGAACTGTAAGTGGAAAAAAAAAAACAACAAAAAACCTAAAAGAATGCAAGAAAGAAATCCAGAGTCTAGAAGCTGAAAGTTCAAGATGTGCACAGAGCAGCTGATTGCTGGGAGACAGAAATTCCTGTTCAGGGTCTTGTTCAATTCATGAATATCTATTTATATTGTAAACTGTTCCACTGCTGGTTTACTGTGGAAGGTCTGCCAAGGATTATTGTTGGGGTATTTTTAAAGAAAAAAAATAAAATACAGATGTTTGGTATTCTTAAATCTTCTTATATGAGAAAATAATCATTTGGGATTAAAAGCTATGGGCATTGTGCATGCCATTTCAGACATACAGGGCAACTAATATACTGTACAGAGCAAGTGATGTAGATTGTAGTTTTGTGTGAAGGGTAAGTGATCCATGCATGTCCGTGTTCCCCCTGGCTTCTTTATTTGTGAGGTTGCTAATTAGGCACCAATATGGATGAAATTTTGCAGCCAGGTAAGTGTGCAGGTGTGTTGGTCACACTTGCAGTGATGTGGTGGGTCCACCTTAAAGCTAGGCTACTTACGAGATTCACTGCTCATCTACACTATTTTCTGTGCAGAACTTGTGCTGTGGTTGTGGGATGCCCAAGCTGGTAGTGTAGGAGAGGGAAGAAAACATAGAATCATAGAATGGTTTGGGCCAGAAGGGACCTCTAAAGGTCATCAAATCCATCCCCCTGCAGTAAGCAGGGACATCATGTGCACTTTGTTCTCCAGGGCACAGGCAAACACCCAGATGCCACAGGGATGGACCTCAGCTCTGTGCTGGATTCAGTGCCCTCACTCGCCCTTGCAGTAGCATCATGGGACTGCCACGTGTCAGGCCAGATGGTCCTGCACTGTGCTAGGGATGCTGGCTGCCATGAGGCTTAATTTGGTTTGCTTTGTTAAGGAGATGGGAGAGGTGGAAGCAGAAAGGTTCACCAGCTTCCACAGAGGGCATCTCGCCCAGGAACACTTGCCACACAACCATAGCCTAAACTTCCACCACACATCAGTCAAAACCCCAGCAGTCTTTGATCTCCAGGAAAAGTAATAAGCAAAGGAGTGGCTTTGCTGTGTCTAGTGGCTGTCTTGGTGGTGGTGATGGCTTGGGGACTGTAGAAAAAAATGAGACATTTTAACTGTTAGTGAATAAAATGCTTTATATGCATCCTTGCCTTCTAGGCTTCAGTGCAGCCCTAGACTCAAGACCCAGGTTATTGGTTGGTGCATATTGCTCTGTAGAGCTGCGTGTACAAACACTCCATCCTTGTTACGCAGTATTTATAAGATCTGATAATGGGCATTTAAAAACATACTGGGAAATCTGTGGCATTCTGCGAGTTTAGACAGTAAGTGTCTTGTCTGAAGAAACCCACTACAGGTGTAGGACCATTTTGAAGGGTATTGATTTTCTCCTTGGTTCATGCAGTTACAGTAGATTTTAGCCTGGTTCCAGTGGACTGATAGTACTTGTAAAGAAAATGCATCTGCCTACAAAATTGTATTTCCTTTTCCTTACCTATTAGGTGCCAAAATAGTTAAGCAAGGCAAAGATTACTGCTGTCAGTTAGGAAATTGGTACAGAGACAGATTATACAACTTCACTCAAGTCTTACAGCAAGTCACTGCCATATAGTCTTGTGCCCTAATCATCCCCTCCGTCTGCCTCACTGGACCAGAGACTGAAATCCTGCAATGACTAGTCATTGATTTCAAGGAGCCTGGAGAATTTCATGTTGCTATGGACCAGTCCCATGCGGCTGTGCTTGAAATAGTGTTGCCAAGAGCTGTTCTGTACTGTCTTGTTGTTTGGGTTTTTTTATTATTTTTATAAAATCTAACTTTGGTACTGTCTCTCTAGCACAGACAGACAGAGAAAAAAAAACCTCTCTCAAAACCAGATCAAAAGCTGAATATTTCCTTTCTTGCCTATTTCATCACCATGGTACTGGAGTCCTGTTGAAAAGAAAATAAATAGTGAAGCCCTCACATGAAGCCTCCAGAGGCATGAACCTTCAGCTGAGATAGGAATGTTTGCCTGTTGTTCAGGACACCAGCAACAGGGCTGTGTAGGGATTTACAATGTATTTGGATAACATAAGAAACTAAGTTTATCTAAACACTTTCTTCTGTTATCACTGTGTTATCTAAACACTTTGTTAGTGAGACTGGTAGATTGGGATGTGTGTTAGCCCACCACTACTTGAATATATTTACACAGTTCCTGTGGGTTTAGTTTTAAGGAACCTGGGTGTAAATTTAGCAGATGGAGTTCACTAAGGGTATGGAAACTACTTTTAGCTCGTTCTGGTCATAATACTCTCTAAATGCTTTGGTGGAGACGGTCTGCTACCTGAAATGTCTTCCTCTCTTTTGACCTCTACTTTAAACTCCATTTATTATCCAACCTTTTATTTATTTATTTATTTATTTATTTATTTATAATTTTACTGTTGAGAACCACTCAGGATGCTGGCTGTTCTTGGCTTGTGAAGAGTTCAGCTAAGGCCAGTGCAGTCTATATTCATATGCTGGTGTGGTTTGACTGAGAAAAAATACGATGTTTAGAACTGAACAAGAGCGAGACCATAATGCCTAAATTAGCAGCCAGGCACCGGACGGAGCAACCCATTCCTTCCAATGACTTTACCCACTGGTCAGAAGCGCACGGTCCCTTCTAACCCCCTGGGAGAGCAGAATTGACAGGAAAGTCACATTCTCTGAGCCTGTCATTGTGGCCAACAGACCACCAGCTTACGCTTCACCAGCAAATGTGATGAGAGGGCACAGAGAGGTTGTGCTCAGGGGAATACTGGCTGTTCCGCAGGCTCCAGCCACAGACCACAGGAATGGTTATTTTGATGCATTTATGCACTAGTAATGCTGTCAGGATCCTACTTTTACATAGTCCATGGGGTGGGTTCAGGCTGGTTAGCTCACGGAAGAATACAGGCATGTCACTGCAGGTCAGACCACAGCTTCATCCAACCCAGTATTGTGTATCAGGCAAAGGGCAGAGGCAACTATTCTGGGAAAAATGTAACACTGGAATAAGCATGTAGTGATGCTGTATATGTTAAACAGCCTACCTGTGTTCGTGTGGTTCAGAGAGGTCCTGAGCCACAATCTGGAATTTTGTGCTTAATGGCCTGGATGGATTTTTTCTTCCAGAAATTTACCTCATCTTTTTTTGAGCTCTTCTAACTTTGGGCAGCCACATCATCCCCTAACAGTGATTTCCAGGGGTCAGCTCTGCCAATATGAAGAAATATTTGTTTGTTTGGTTTGAACCTGCCTCATGATCATTCCACTTACTGTTCCCAACTTCATCCTCTGTGGAAGAGACCCCAGCATAACCAAGTGGTGGACAGACCTTTGTAACACCATAACAATGTTTGTTGGTTTGCTCTCCAGTTACTTTTCTAAAAAAGTTTTTTTGTTGCTGCTGAGCACTTCTTTTGGATTTTCATAAACTTACCCAAGATCTGTTTCCTCAGTGATAATAGCTCCATGAAATCTCAGCACTGTGCAGTGTGTCCTGTGTAGTGCATGTGTACCTTTAGGGTGTTTTTTTTCTGGTACATTTATAAGCACTCAAAAGCTACAGATTTAATGCCTTCTCAATCAGTGTTGTAACAACCTTCAGTGTTTCCAACCAATTTCTGTTCTGACTCCCAGACTCATTTGGTATCGTCATTGCATTTTGGCACCTCGTTACTCAGTCCCTTTATAAAAATCATGTATGGATAGCGGACGAAACAGGTTCCAGGGCCAGTCTCTGTGGGAGTGAGTCCACTGAGAACCTCACTCCACTGTGAACATAGAATATTTATTACTACTTTTGTTTCCTGTCTTTAAGCAGTCATTAAGCCAGAAGTGGCCTTTTCTCTTTTATCCCTGATAGTAGTGCTAGGACAAGAGGTAATGGGTACAAGCTGGAGCATAGGAGGTTTCAGGTAAACATAAGGAAAAACTTTTTCACAGTGGGGGTGATGGAGCACTGGAACAGGCTGCCCAGAGGGGTTGTGGACTCTCCTTCTCTGGAGACATTCAAAACCCACCTGGATGCGTTCCTGTGTGGCCTGCTCTAGGTGATCCTGCTCTAGCAGGGGGGTTGGACTAGATGACCTTTCAAGGTCCCTTCCAACCCTGACGTTCTGTGATTCTGTGATAGCTGAGCTTCTTTATGATCTCTTGGCAGAGGATCTTGGAGGAGCCTTATTCAAATTTAATACTATCAATGTTGTTGCTTCAACATCTCTGAACTCCTCTACAGGAGGACTGCTGAGAGAAATCACTTCAGCTGTCTTGCCGTGACCTTCATCTTCTCGGCCCTTTGCATGTGTCCTTATTCCTGTAGGTTTGCCTGCATGGCTGGTGGAGCAGTTACCTCCCTTTTCTCCCTACCATCCTTTGTACCTATAAAGCCACTACTTTTGTTCTCCTGAGCCTGCGTATCATTCCTAATCCTTTCCTTGTATTAGAGCTGCCTTCCATGGTTTGGCCAGGCCACTAATGCTTTTGTAACCAGGAGATACTTTTTATACTGGTACTATTCAGAAGAAGTGGATCTTAAAATGAAAATGCATAATCCTCTGATGCTAGAACGGGGATGCTAGAACAGAGGAAAAGGATCTAACATACTATTCAGAAGCCTCTTCTTGTCTGAAGTTTATCAAGGGTGTCTCTAAGCCTGTCTTTCATGCCTAAGAGGAAGCCTTGCTTAGCAGTGCTCCTTTTTAAAACTCGCTATCAGACAATTGACATAGCAGCTGACTTGCCTCCAGAGCACATCAGTATCAGGCTTTCCAGTTAAATGATCCTCTGTTATAATGCTGTGCGGCTGTTAAACATTTCCATCCTGCTTCCAGGCAATGTTGAAATCTCACAGAAACTATTTTCCTTTTGCCCCAGTCCAATTCTTGGCAGTCCCAGATGAGCCACAGAGCCTCAGCACCCCAACACAGCCTCAGGAAGGCATTGAAGTGCTGCTGAGCCAGAGGGAAACATTTCTGGCTGCTTGGGAGACCCTACTGTTTCATGCCCTGTATAAATGAGTTTGCAGCGTGTAGTAATCCCAGCACAGCTCTCAAACAAATGTCTGCGTTCAAATATAAAACATTTTTCCTAAACAGCAAGCAATGTCTGCTTTTAAAAGTCCCGGTCCCAGAGACAGGATTCAAAACGTGAAGTAAGTGAAACCCTCATCATAATCACAGCTCTACGTTTCTCGGAAATGACTTTTTTCTCTTCCTAAATTTGAGAAAGGAGGAATTGCCTACTGTTAACATGGGAGCTGCTGTGCAGGCATCTGTAAAGGCAGATATGGGTAAGAAATATAGTGTGTGTGGATAGGGTAGGGATAAGGTATGTGGATAGGACTCTAATATCCAATATAGGATATAATGTATATATAGGATATTGGCGTTTTGGTCATAATCCAGCAAACTGAACTATTCTTCTACCTGCGGAATTACAGAAGGGAATCCAGAGATCAACAAGTTAAAAGCAGATGCCTGATTTTTTTTTTTCCTTCTGCGACTTGAAAACAAGAGTTTCCTGCTTCTTCTAACTACCTGTCACTAATGTTCATAACAACTGTGTTATTCCAGTGGTTAGGAAGCAGTGTTGTTCTCATAGCACCAGTGCTTTCAAATGAAGAGAAGCCATCAAGCTGCTATTTAATTTTAGATGTGATACAACAAGATAAGTGCAACTAACAATTAAAGGGAAATGGGTCACAGCAGGAAGATGAAGTGGCTGATTACCGTGTGAGAACTGCAGGTTCAATCCAAGCCCTAAGAACTCCCAAGCCAGGTACTACATCATGGACCTATCTCACAGTTAATTAGGAGGCATGCATTCTAAGATGTGAGTAAGCAGTCCTGTTATATACATATTTATATGTGTGGGGGGGGGGAATACAGTTGGGAAAGTGCTTTTCACCTACAATTACCCTTAACTACCCCACTGCATATATTGTTGCCTCATGCCTATATGAGTAATAGTCTGAGGCCAACGTGGTGTGTAGAAACACTGTTGTTTTGCTCAGAAAAGCTGGTCATAAGTGGGTAGTTTGGTTAAAGACACACTTTAGCTTTTCCAGAACTTTGCACTGTTCTCTCCAGCTGATGACAGCACCCTGCTCTCAGTGAAATGGAAGCAGATCTCAGGTACTGACTGTGATACTTCGGTATATATAGGAGTGTTTTTTTCCCCCAAATAGTTTACTGTTTCTCTCTCACACCAAATGCAATTTCAGGGAGAAAAAAAATTGGCAGAGCTACATAAAAATAAATGAGCAGAAAATGAAGTGTTGCAGTTCTGCCTACAAATGCATACAGAGAAGAGTACGCATCCTTGAGCTGACTTTGTCAATTATATTAATACTGGCACAGATGTCAGTAGTGCTGGGCTGTATTAATGTGTAAAGATTCCTCATCTTCCAGAAAATTTCAATAGCTATCAAATTATCAGTTGTTATTTTAGATGTGACATGTAGGTATTTACACTATAGATGTAAGTGTGGACATTTCTAAGGTTCTGATAAAAACCCCCCACTAATTCCATCTGTGGTTTTATGAAGGAATCCCCATCCCTGCGTGGATCAGTTGCGACAGGGGAACATGGGGTTGCGTTTCCATCTCATGGGCTGTGCTGCTGTTGTGACAGGCAGTGATTTCAGGTGTGGGCTGGAGCTCCCCTGCAGCCTTTGTAAAATGCATGGGGAAGCTTTTATCTTGAAGAGCTTTTATGAGATCCATTAGCATGAAGTTCAGTGTTGCTCTATTAACTATTCCAGAAACAGTCTGAAGATTGAGACTGAAATATTAATTAGTGCTCTTATATAACAGCTTAGGCTTCTGTGGTACGTTTTGTCTGGTCTGAAAGATTGACAGCCAAAGAGGTTTCCTTATTTGAATGACGCATTTTTGAAAATAAACAGTGAGTGTCAAGGCAGTCACCGAATGAGGAGACAGTCAGTTTAAAACTACGCAACGAGGACTACTTCTTTCCTCCACCATGAGCAACTTCGAGCACGGGAGTTTTCAAAAGAGCACCGTGAGGCCAGCTACCTCTTGTTGTTTCTTGTTTTATTTGACTACTATGTAAGCGCTGGACTGGAGCCAAAGAATTCAGCCTCGGTAGAGGCAGCGCGAGGCAGCGCTGAGCCTGGAGCAGCCTTCTGGCTCTGAAGTTGTATTTGCACCCTCCTGTCTGGGAAGAAGGGAAAGTCATCACCTTGCAATGGTGGCTTCTCCTCCTGCCCTTTGTGACTGCTGTGACCGCTGTGCTACCAGGGAAGCTGGGAGGGCAGCTGTGCCCTATCGCTTACCTTCTGGTGGGGAGGTGGGAAGGACAGACAGCCACAGGGGCACCGGGGCTGGTGCTTTGCTCTCTGATACAAGCATATAGGTGGGCCTTTTGAGCCCTTAATAGACTTGTTCCTTAGTCAATACCTACACAGGCTCTTGCCTTGGTTTTTGTTTCTTTGGGATGACTTTTGAAGCATTAAAATTCTATTAAACTGCTTTCTAGTCTTTGGAAATATTGCAAGGAAGAATGCAGAATCTTATTAGCTGAAAAAGTCAATGCATTTTCCAACTGAAAATGAAATCCCTATGAAAATTTAAAGAGTGCTATGAAATGTTAATAATTGTTTTTTCCGCTAGCAATAGCATTTTATAAGTAGAATTAGATCAAAGGACTGTAGATTAATCAAATAAGATTTTTCCTGCATGGTGGTAATGTCTCTTTGGATAAATACTGTGCACATCATTGACACTCTAGAGTCTCTGGGATATTTATTCTTCAAAAGCGAGCAGCTGAGTGACTGACATGCTGACTTGGCAAGCTGGAGTGGGAAAGGAAACCATCTCTTCCCTACTGCTCAGGCTTTCTCCACTTGCACCTGTGCAGCAATCCTCTCCACTTTGCACAGCAAGGCAAGAGAAGACCATACAGCCCTGCCTGAAGCAAAAAACCAGCAAGTATAGGACTTGGAGGTGCTGTGGGTGCAACGGAGGCTTTCAGTCTAGAGCATTCATTTTGAATTTCTAGTACCCAGAATTATAATTCTCCATTTTACAGCACTGCAAAAGTCCCACGTCGATGAAGAATAAAATTCATAAGTTGTAATGAGAACAGATTGCATCGCAGTAAAACCCTGCCCTAAGGGGTTTGCACAGAGTGAAATTTTAATGAATAATTGTGAATGAGACAACTGTTCTTTCCTCCCTCACATTTAGGTGGCTATCTTTGCCCTTGCAAGCTAGCCTGACTGTCCTTTGTGAGCAGGCAGGTCCCACGTAATGCCACCCCATGGCCCTGCCCTGGTGGGCAGCCTCATCCAGGCTGGGGGTGGGAGAAGAGATCCATCCTACAAAGGCAAGTTGTGACGTATCATTGGCCTTAAGGCCGGAGAACAGGACACAAACAATGTCACCGCAGGTAGATGTTCAAGTGGAGTCTGAGGAGGTCAAGATCCCCCATGGGCTGGGATAGGGGTTGAGCTCCTTCTGCCTGGGGCTTGCGGCTGCTCCAACAGTGCTGACAGCTCCCCGTCCCCCAGCTTGACACTGGCCTCATGGGAAGGGGCATGGATCTGGGAGGTGGTAGCATGGTTCCTGAGCTGCGCAGCATCTGTGCTGGCCGGCCATCCCGCTTGCCTCACCTCTGCCTTCCCCAGCCCTACACATGGGTTTAGGCAGGAGCCCACTCAGCTGGGCAGATGGAAGAGATTTCTGAGTCGCCACCATTTCCAGTGTTGTGATACCGTGAAGCTGATCTCCATGGCTGTGAAATTGCTTCCTTTCTGCCAGCAGCGTTCGTGTCAGCAACTGTCTTGATCACAAAACTCCTTTACAAATCAAATTATGCTAGGGCTGTATTAAACCAAAATATTGGCATTTTAAAATGTAATGGAAATTACTTGACAGGCATACGAGGAGAACATTTTTGTTATATTTTTACTCAAAATTGCTGCTTGCTTGCTGATAAAAATGGCAGTGCTCTGCTTCCATTCGATTACCTAAAGAAATGTCATGTTTTCCAAACTCAGTGCTTGATATGTAAGACTGACTAAAGACAGATTCCCCTCTGTCTGTTAAAAAACCCAGAAGATGTTTTGGTGAGGAACCTGAGAGAAACTCTCCATCCCCTTCCCCTCTTACAGGCTGTGTAGGAACCTGAGAGAAACTCTCCATCCCCTTCCCCTCTTACAGGCTGTGTCCGGATCTTGGCAACACTCATGTTAGGGACTCTTGGGTTTTGTTTACTGCCGAGTGCTTGCTGCGAGGCGTTGTTGATTTATTTTTTTTTTTCATCCCAAGGGCTTCATTTGTTCCAGTGCTCCTTGTACTGTGCGGTTTTGCGGATTCAGGCAGCCCTTCCGTAAACGGACCTTTTTTTGGCAAAGAGGGGTATGATTTTCAGAAAACTAGCCAGGTCACCTTCTCCAGAGATCAGTCGCCAGCTGGGCGGCGTGCAGCGGAGGAGGGAAAGGGTTTCTGCCGTCCTGCGTACTCGGAAACAGGCGTCGCTGAGCGTCTTCAACTTCTTCGCTTTCGGGAGCGGCCCAGCGCAGCCCCTCCGTGCCGGGTGAGCTCCGTCCCACCCGGGGGGCTGCCGCGGCTGGGGTGGCCGGGGCTGTCCCGCTCCGCCGGCTGCACTTCCACAGGCTGGGCTCGGAGCGATTGGCCCGTGCGGATCATGTGGGAGAAGCAGGAATCCTGAGTTGTAGCTTTTGGCACTCCTTTTTCTTTTTAAAGCGCTTGCTCTTTTCAGCTCCCTAGGGCTTGTTGCCTCCCTCCTTTCATTACCCTGATTATAATCTGGAGTAGCCACAGCGGAGACAGACTGAGTGATTTTAAAGGAGCAAAAATGTTGAAGCAGGTGCCCAGGACTTCGGGCACCGGCTGTTACTACTTAAACTCGGTGTCACCTGAGGGCCAGGAGATGTACTTGCGATTCGATCAGACCGCCCGGCGCCCGCCCTACAGGACGAGCAGGATTCTCGCCCGGCACCAGCTACTGACGAAAATTCAGCAAGGTGAGTTCCTGGCAGAAGCGCTACTGAGCCCGGCGTTTTCGCAGGTTCTGGAGGTCCCCTCTTCCGTAGGAGAACAGGTTTTAGTGCCTCTTTTCCTGTCTCTATTCTGAACTAATCTGGCCAGCGTCAGAGTTTGAAACAGACAGTCATACCTTTCTGTTTCTACACATGCACACGTAACACCGAGAACTTGTGAGACAAACACTAGTGCATGTTTAGCTATTTAACTAAATTAACTTTTAATCACAAACTATACGATAGCCTAGGTGCTGAAGTTCGTCTTTTCCATCTGGCAGAGCAGTTAATGGCATCGGTACATATTCTCTGACGGCTACAGGTAAAACCTGTCTGTGGTAAAGCACAGGGAGAGAATAGATGATCATCCACTTAAAAGAAAATAAAAGCAGAAGTCCAGAGTGACTGGCAGCTGGGATAACATCCTTTGGAAACAAGCATGTACAACTGTCAGAGGATTAGAAAGCTTGTCACATGTCCTTAAAAATAATTGCTGACTTGGCTTTCTGCAGCTGCTTATGCAGTTATCTAGGCAGTCATTACAGATCTATTGATTTTGTTTTTCTGAAACAAACAGCACTAAAGCTAAACACAGATTGGCCTCAGAACAAATCCTTCAGTCTGTGCGTGCAATTTAAAATCATCTTCAAAATCATTAACGCAGAAAAGAAAAAAAAAGCCAGGTGCAAAGCAAATCAATTCATAGTTTTGTATGGATAGCATCCTGTTTCCAAGAATACTGGTTTCCAAAGTGGATGTGGTCCCACATGCAGAAGAAGAGTATGTCATGTATATGTCATGAAAAAAAATAAAAGTCCTGAAGACAACAGTCACTTTCTTGACAGCTTGCAAAAAGATATTTGATTTTGCTAACTAGGGGCATTTGCTAACTCATATCATTTACTGTTACATCTGGCAAATACCACCGAAATTGGTGTGAGCTTCTGACCAGGAACAGTTAAAACAGTTAAATGGAGTGGCTATTTTGGTGTGTTGCTTTCCAGTAAGATTCTTTCTATCTGTGGCTGTCAAACTCTGGCAGAAGTACAGGGATATAGTGATGAAACTTTTATTGCATTTATAAAGAAAACAATGCATAATTCTTTGGCTGACTTTAAAAAAGATGAAAAAGATAGTTTCTGTGGCAATTAGGAAAAGCCAGTTGTTTGCAAGGCTGGTCATGTTTGAAGGATACTGGTCCTCACTGCAGCTTTAATTTCAGGAAGGATATTATGTCATTCTGTGTACCCAGTGTACAGCCTGGATTGAATGGAAAGAAAGGGTGATTTATTTCTCTCCAGGTTTGTTTGAAAATGTTTTGGTTGCAGTGCTAGTACCAACTGAATTTTCAAGCAGCAGATGAGATGCATTCGCACACCTTCTCTACCTGTCATAGTGCTGTTTAGTGTTCCCTCTTGTAAACTGGAACCCATCAGCTGTTTGGGACAGCCAGGGATGCCAAAGCCACCCTGGGGTGCCAAGGCTTTTGGGAGGCTGTGTAGTGGTAGAGGGAGGAGTTTCCGAGTTGTAACTTTTCTTCCTGCAGCTTGTTGCATGGGTGATCAGCCTGTAGTGAGTGACCTTTGCTCCTCTGCCACAGCTTTCCAGACTGTCCCGCGCAGAGTTGTGAGAAATGACATTTGTATAGCACCTTTATGATGTGGTATATATTGCAGTTTAGTGTATGAAATATTTGTGTATTTTGGATCACTGAGAATACACTGTTGCATCTTTAATGGAAAAATGGGGACGGGGTCTGCTCTTGTGTCAGTTCACTAGCAACAGTGAAATTATGTATGCGAGTAGATGCTGATGTCTGTGAATGTGCCCATATGTAGGAATAGACACATTTAGTGCAAAACCATAGGCAAGGTACACATTTTTCTCGTGGTGCCCCAAGTGATGACTAATAATTTGGAGACAAATAGCTGTGTTAGCAATACCAAAAAAAGCTTAGTCTAGCTAATATAACTCAGTCTGAAACCTCCCATTTATACTCTGGATGAAAACCCTAGACCCATCAGTTACTAGCAAGACTTTTGCCAGGTTTTGCTGGGTCAACTTGTCACCTTCTGTGCTTGCCCTGCTCAGACTGTAAGCAGTGTGAGGGTACTGTAGTCAGTCCCAGTCCCAGAGGGCATTGGAAGAGCACTGTAGTATGGATGGAGGTATCAGCTTGTCCCTTTAGAGGTGAGTTTTACCCCATTGACAAATGGAATTCATTACTAATGGAGTGCCACAGAGCAGCTTATCTAGAATGTATTGAAAAGTAAATCAGGAGGTACAATCAAAATTTGCTTTCAGCCACCCAACTCAGTAAAGCATGTGAATCATTATTTACTTTCATTGAATTTATATGTCCTTGAATCATACATTTTAAGGCTGTTAAGAGAATGTATTTGAACCCTGTTACCCCTATTCCCCAATCCAAACATTTGAATTATATGTTTAGAAAAACATCAAGCTTGAGTTTTAATACTGCTGGAATGGTGAATCCCTCCTGGTTAATTGCTTTGCTGAAAAAAGTTCTGCCGCATGTTTAAGTGCTAAGATGCCTTGGGGCTTGGTTGAATACCTGCTCTCTACTTCTTGCGCAGATATTTTTCAGTTGCTAGTTTTCAGACTGGAGGCACCCACAGTAGGAAGCACCAAAGATTTTACTTCAGGGGTATTTTTCCTTAGTGAAAGGAATGATTTGCGAAATGACAGCATAACCAATTTACCATGTATACAGCAGTCAAAGCTTCCATTGCAGGATAGGAACCTGGTTCACTAATGCAATGTAATACAGAGTGTTGCATGTACTGCTATCTTTTCAGTCATTAGCTGCATGTACTATTCTAAACAATGCTAAATTATCATATTGTGTGCTACAGCTTTCCTTCCTCTTTTAAAAACACGTTTGCTGAAGAAGCTTTCCTTTATATTTTCCTTTGGTGATAGTTAAAAATAAACGAAGTGAATCATTAGAGGAATTATGCTATTTAATCATTTCTAAAAACAAAACCGCCACAAGGGAAATGAAAGGACCTAGACTGTTATTTTAATCAGATCATACTTTGAAAGTCCTAAATATTTGGTTTATGTACACCACCGACTCCTTGAGGCAGAATTATGTGGTGGCCTGTGAATGTGAGTAGTAATTATCTGTCTGATAGTAAATAGGTATTTTCAGAATGTGATCTTTTGATGATTCCCTTTCCCCCATAAGTCCGTTAGTTTCCATGCTGAAGGGGACACGTGCCTCAGCATAAAGGAACAGGGTGTAGCATGCTTGGTCTGAGGTATTTATTCAAACTTTGTATGCAGTAACTGCATGGGAATTCATTAATGATTACTCATGTTCTCTTTAAATAAATAAGGTGGTGACTTTCAAGAAATTATATTACATGAGTCACAGAGCTGTTATTTCTTCCACAGTACATGGCTAAATTCAGTGCAGAACAGAAAATATAAAAAATAGCTGTGGGTAGAAAGTAATGAAATATTAAGGCCATACTCTGAAAATGTTAAATTGAAATCATTGACTGTACAGCACAAGTAGAGTGTAAGGCAAAGTGAATGAAGCCGCATCTCCCCCAGCACAGGTAGACATCACCAGTAAGAAATGACCCCATTCATCTATAGCAGAATTTGATTCTTAGACTGCTCTTTCAGTAAGAAAATAATATGAAGAAACAAATGAAAGTAAGATAAATTCCTATTCTCAGCGAGAAAATTCCCTCCTACAGTGAGAAACGCTCTGTGATTTGTCTTAGTTTATGCAGACAGACAAGAGCAGTTGAAAAGAATTGTTTGATGGCACGATCTCAAAGCAGGTTTTAACTGTTCAAGGCAAACTATCCATTCAACCTTCAACAGATGTTTTATACTCTTACATGTTGCAAGTTCAGTTTGATGTCTTATGGGTGCTGTTACCTCTGTGCCACCTGCTTTTGGTTTGAGCAAGCATTAGAGGTACAAACAAATGCACTTTTCTGCCTATAGTCTTCTCTTTGGAGCTAGTTCAATGCGTTCAGTTCTTCTCTTTTCTACACATGAGTGCAGTTTATGGAAAGTGTTATAGAGTGATGTGAATGACTTGGCAAAAAATTTTAAGTTCCTTGAAATTTCAACTATTAATGTAAAGCAAGCTGTAATATACTCCCATACTCAGAGAACTTAGAAGTTATGTAAGTGAAAATGTGGCAGTCATAATCTGCATTAAAAAAGCCCAGATCACATTCTGGATGTGCACACAGATACAGAGTACCTGTCCATCCCCGGAGATAGGAAACAGGGTACAATTATATAATTAAGGACTGTGGTTTTGTTCAGACATACAAAGAGAACAGAATATTGTTGTTCGGGCAAACTGAAACATAGCATTTCCCATTACCTACACATCTTTAAGCCTCATTGTCTGAACCCAGGAAAGTAAAAGATTAACCAAATAGATTCAGCCTTGGTGGTAATGATACAAAACCCCCCACTTAGGTCATCTCTGACTGGTGGCAGTGACCTGCTGCCTCTTGAGCCTGTGGAGTGACTCATGGAAGTAACCATTGTAGTTCCTGTTCAGCCCCTAGTGCCTCCATTTGCAATGGCCTTGTTTGTCTGCACTCCAGCCCAAACATGCAGGAAGGACAGGTCTGGGGCCAGGGTGGCCTGGGGCAATGGGAGGAACATCCTCAGCTGCAGAGCTACCTTGCAGACCTCCCCTGGGTTATGGTCTGCTGCCCTCTCCAGCATCAGATGCCTGTGGGGCAGGCGGGTGCTCACAGCCTAGGCATCTTTGGGTCACTAAGTTCATGAAAACGGTGATTCTTACAGTATCTGAGGGTCCATTAGAAACTGAGACCATACATCACATGAAGCTTCATCTTTCTTTCCTTAAACAGTCTCTTTTCTCAAGTCCTTAGCCCTAAACTGGTGTTTTTCTATTAAATTGTAGGATTTCTTTTAATTATTCTTTTTCCTAAACTTGCGCTCTGAAATGGCTGGAGTATTTGTATGAAAATTTCACACAAAAACTGTGAACATCCTGAGGGGTATTTATAAATTCCAAGTAATAAATAAATAAAATAGTAGTGCAAAAGATTACAGTCCAGCTAGTTAAAGTTTTTAAAAGATATGCTTCATAAGACATTTGAGAGGGAGAAACATTCACTGGCAGAGATGTTCAAAAGCTGAAATTATCAAGAAATACCTGCGTGGTATGTATCAAGAAACAGCCTGTGTGATCCTGGAGATCAGACTCAGTGATGATAGCAGTTTCTTCTGGCCTTAGAAATTCCTGTCCACTGAGCGTCAGTGACACTTACGTTGACACAGGCAGATTGGACACCAAGAAGTAGATCTTGGTTCTTAAGTTAGGGGACTTTTGCTCTTGATTTCACTGAAAGCAGGATTTCAGCCAAGGCGAAATCCTAACTTGAGACACTTGTGTTTTGAAATTCTTTGTGGTGAAATGAACAGCTGTAGCTGTGTTATATATCTTCTATATTGATCACTGTGGAGGTTTTTAATTTTCACATTAACCCTGTGGTATAATTAGAGACAGTAATGTTAAAAGATGTTTAAGACAATAAATGAATCATTAGAGTAATAATAATTGGTGGGTTTTTTAGTTTAAATTTAGAAGAAGTGATAAGTCTTGGGTATATAAAATACTATGTAACAGAAGTAAAAGAGAAGTTACTAAAAAAAATAGATTAAGAGAATCTATATATATCACTTCTGTTACTGGGAGACTGTTAACGTCTGTGTTTATACATAAATCCCTGAAAATAAAGTGCAGTATTTGTACCATGAGCACCATAAGTGTTAATTTAAAAAATCTGCAGTTTCAGGTTCCAGCCAGATACTACTTTTCTCTCTAGGCAATAGATCCTTATGGACTTTTTTCTTTTTGATTCAAATGCAAACTAAAAAGTCATCGATAGCATCTTAGCTATGGTCATTGTTTTCTATCTTTCTCAGATCATACAATATTCTCAGGCTTTTAGTGGGACTTAAGCAAATGTATGAGCTGTTTCATATAGGGCATCACATATATTTAGAATAGTGCCTGAGCCTCTAATGGAAGGGACTGAAAAAGCAGGTCTCTTTTAGTTAGGTTATGAAACAATTGTCTGTGTCTGAGTTTGTTACACCTTGTAAGAGCCCCTTTCAAAGGTAAAATGCTGAATTATATGTCCTATGGGCTTCATCCAGTATATGCTAATTGTGTCATTTCTTATTTATACTTGCTTTACAGGTATTTGAATGTGAGCAAGTCAGTAAACCCTCATCTTCACGCCTCATAAAATTCTCATGCTTTGCTTAACTTTTTGCTTAAAAACCTGTTGAGTTTCCCCCTTTCAGGTTCAGTTCAATGGGTCAGCTCAGTTTACGAGAGCAAATCATCACAACACTAATTGCACGCTATAATATAGTGGGGGAGAGGAGGGCTTGAGTACCTTGAGCTGGACTACTTAGAAGCTATTGAAGAGCAGACAGCCAGATTCAGAGAACTTGGGAGCATTATGGCTTAGCTGAAAAGAATGTGCGTGACTCAATCTGAAAACATCTTGTGGCTTTTCATCTCTTACATGTTAGAGGACTGAGAATGTTAATTCTGCCGGGAGAAGAAAATCACTCCGTAGCCCTTCAGACTACATGGGGTTTTGATTAACATACACCCGCAGATGAGCAAAAGTTTCTGTCCTTGTGATAAGTTGGGCGAACTCAGAGAAATAACAGTTTAAAATATGGTCTACACAGTACGTCTTAAGTAAATACCATCTGCCAAGCACGGAAGCTGCCCTGCTGGAACATACCAGACGTTTTGCTTTCCACTCGAAAGTCCTTTGCCAAAGAAGGACTCAGCCCTGCAGCTTACTTAGATGAATCTTCCCCTGTACTAAAGGAGCAAAATAATAAATCCTAATAATGTCAAGTGGTATTGTTTTAATGAGCTAGATATTACAGGCCTTTGGCAATAGTTGTGCTCTCTTTTAATAGGATTGTGGTTGAAGGAAAGTCTGCGTGAGCAGAGTTTTCAGGATTTGGAAGCAAAATCTGTATATCTTTATTGTTGTCTCTCTCATTTAGTCCTAATGGCCTAAAGGGTATCTGACTTACACACACACCCCCCCCCTTAATGTGTCACTAGTGTCTTTCATGGTATGTTAATTTTATTGACTGTGCCATGCTTATTTGTGATTCTCCGTCACTTGGGTAGTTTAAGTGTATGGGAAAAAGCAGTAAGTTCAAAGTGGAATCTCTACTTTCGTTCTAGCTTTTATCCTCTTTACTCACAAATACACACCCACCAGCATCCTCCACCCCTCAAACCTGCCATTTTCTGGGAGGTTTCTCAGCTTCCTTCTTGAAATCACATTTGCAGGAAAATATGACACCCTTTCATTAAGGAAAGGCATTTCCTCAAAGGCTGCAGTACAGCTTTTACTGCCGAATGTGTCCAGAAGCCAGGATGATGGTACAGCTTTTACTCTTCTCTGACAGTTCTCTACAAGGGAGCTTCTGCTTCTGCAAACCCACCACCACATGCTGAACCCTATGGTTTCTCTCTAGATCTCTAACAACTCTTTCTCCTTCCTCACTGCATTCATCCTTTGGACCACCACTTCAATGTGCATTACCTACATTATCCAGAAGCTCCTGCTTGCAGATGTTAGGTGTTAACATGTCATGTGTTAGTACTGTGCTTATGACAGTCAAATGTCACTCAGAGTCTGAGTGGGCATGTCTGTACTGCTAAATAGAAGGATGGAAAGTGAGCTGGAGCACCCTCTGCTCTGCTCAGCAGATGACTCTATGGCTCCGTTTTGGCCTTCTCCAGCTAGCTCAACCCACACCGAGTTTGTGGGAGAGAGGATTAGTTCTAGTTAGTGCAGACATGAGCTGAGCAATGCCACTTGACCAAAAAATGAAAATCAGGCTGTCTTTTATTTAGCAGTGCATGTGTAACCCCTCTTGCCACTGCCACAGAAGATGCAAAATGAGGAGAAACCTCGCTTCACAAGTCTAAAGATCTAACATTAATGTTTTAGTAGTATTTATGCCCGAAGAAGTAAAAATTTCTTGCTGTAATACAATTTGTAATGCGTGAAATTTCTGAAGGAAGTGCACAAAAGTAAACGTATCCTATAATAAGCTGCCTTTCCACTCATGCATGAATGTGGAAGTAAATTCTGTTAAAAAGCTGACTAAAAAGCTGACTGCTTAAGTCTTTTTCATTATCTCAGACTGTGGAACAGACAGTTCACATTAGCTAACTGCAACCTCATTCTTCTTCTTTTGAAATCAATATCCCAAACTTGTGTAAAAACAGCACCTGCAAAGACTACTCCAAATGATGAGATCACATTGCTTGTCCCAATAACTGCAGCATCATTGAGCAACCTTCCAAAAGACCGAAGGTTTGAAACAGGACCAAAGATGTAAGATGACTGTAGATTTGAGAAGGAAGAAGTGTCTCCGTCAACAGTCGGATGGCACAAGCTTAGGATTCGTGTGAAAGGCACAGTCCTTTTGCATCCTTTTAGCTTCAGGAAGTGGCAGAACAATTAGTTTTTCCTAGTCTCCAACTGGTATGGGAGTGGGAGTCTGGACAGAACAAGACTCTCAGAGCCACACAATGTGGCTTTTTCATAATATATTTGGCAAACTTTAATGTTCTGTGGGATAAATCTAAGTTTTGTGTCTTTAATTGCATCTGATGGCGGCAGCTGAATATCTAATCATTTTGTAACTTCAAAGATAATGGCTCTCTCTTCCTGCAAACATTTATCTGAGAGGGATAATGTAAAATCCAAAAGTTAATTCTTGGCACAGATGATGAAGCAGTAAGTCTTTGGGCTGTTTTGGTTTGGTTTTCCCCCCCCCTTTTTCTTTTCATTTTTACAGCTATATTTATACATATTTCTGAGGATTTTTTAAAACTGCCATTCTGTCATCTTCACTTTATTAAAAGCGTGGTGGTTTGCCTAGGTCTTAGCCAGAGTTAAAAGGAGTTTCTTTTCTTCTAAATTCATCAAGCATCAAACTATATCTGGTTTTAAAGCCCCTTCCAAGTTAGCAGGCTGAGATATTCGGAATACTTTGTCCAAAACCACTTTATCATTCAGACTGCTGATTCTGCACTAAAACCAGGCACCCCTGCCAAAACCTGAGCCATTGCAGCAAAAGCTGCATTTCATACCGCTGCCTGAGTGATGTAGCACCGAACAATACCAGTGCTGATTCATGGCCAGGATTTTATATCACGATCTAGCGCTTCACGCCAAAAGCCAGAGCTCTCTTCATCCCACCGATGGCTGTCCAGCCATTGCGTGAGGGTTGCTACCTAAAGAGATGCATGGCTGTGGTTCATCTCTGAGGTACTTCAGGCCATGCCTCCCCAGAAGCTCACGGCCCCGATGTCCTCACCTGCAGACACTGGTGGGAGGAAATGGGGTATCCTTGCACTTGCACATGAGGCATGAGATTTTGTCTGTTCAGAGCAAGAACGATCTATTCACCAGCAGATTCTGAAGGAAGGAAGGAAAAAAATTCCAGTGACATTTCAATTTTCTTTTATGTGGAGCTATTTTTAGACAGCGCTGCTGCCAGTCATGTCAAACACTTTGTGTCTTTGGAGTTTTCTCTGAACTGAGTGTTTCAGCTCCCTGGTGCATAATGGCAGTGTTATTTGCTGAAAGTCTTATTATTTCAAGTGGCCTCTTATCTTAAGATCAATTCATTAGTTCTGGCCTTTGAAGTTTAAGAGGAAACAATTGCAGTTGCTAAAAAAAAATCTAAATTAAGGGTTTTTTTTCAGTAATACTTATTTTCTCCAATACTGGCTTTTGAAAGTCTATTTTAGGACTGACAGAGTAGATAAGCTGTATTTCAAGGCTGCAATTTGACTTCTGACATCCATAGCTGAGTCATTAAGCTGTGTTGGAGAACTGGCCTATTGTTGAGGGAAATCTAGTACCTTTTCTGTTACTTGGATTATCTTTTTAGTCTGAGAGTGTAAACTGCTTGCACCTCATGTGCTCACAGAAAGACAACAGCAATCAGAGTCACTTGGATTCCCGTTAGCCCTGCCTGGTGTACATTGCTACCTCCCACAGTCACTAGTCCAGGGGCCATTCCTGACACACAGGTGATGGCCTAGAGCTCAGTGTGTATCCCCAAACCCACCTGTGAAGCACGGCTGTGGCTCTATCCATGCTGACAGCCAAGCTTGCTGGGGGATGGAACTCAGATGTATTGGACATGAGGCATCAAATAGACACATGTGAGAGCAGAGTAAGATCCTGTCGGCTGAGTGGACTGTGATGTAGAAGCAGAGCAGCCAGTTTGCCTGGTTTTATCTGTCTGTCCATCTGTCAATCTTTGTATAGATATTTTTATAGGTATTTGTATTTACATTTTTATAATTTTATAAGACTAAAAATTAGATTTCTAAGGGCACTAGGCACTTTAAATACAAAGATTTAAACAGTTCGCTTTGTCTTGAAGTTGCACTGACCCAGAATTTCCTATCTGCCCAGAGCACAGGGAGTGCTGCTCAGTACCAGATCCAGCAATCCACCCTCATCTTTCTGCAGAATACCCTGTCAGCTCTTAGAGGTGTGGAACAAATACAGTCCTGTAGTCATTTAACTGACTTATATAAAAATTAAGATTTCAACAAGTATAGAAATCAATAGTTTTGCCCCATGCAACTATTGTTTCACCATCCTGCTTCGCTTGATTGCAACAGTACTCCTGTGTGCAATATTCTAGCACCAGGGCAGCTGGTCTCCAGAAAGCTTCAGTCATTAGCTCTCTGATAGCCTCCAGTTAGAATCACTGTCCTGAGTTGCTCAAGGCATCGTTGTCTGGACTAGCTCTACAAATAGCAGCCTGCAAAATGTGTAATATGGAAGAAAACGTATCACAGAATCACAGAATGTCTTTGCTTGGAAGACACCTTCAAGATCATCCAGTCCAACCTCTGACCCAACACTGCAAGCTCACCATTGAACCATGTCCCTGAGCACCAGGTCCACATGCCATTTAAATTCCTCCAGGGATGTCGACTCCACCATTGCCCTGGGCAGACCATTCCAATGTTTGATAACCATTTCAGTGAAGAAATGTTTCCTAATATCCAGCCTAAACCTCCCCTGGCACAGCCTGCATCCATTCCCTCTGGTCCTGTCACTCATCGCCAGGGAGAAGAGGCTGTCCCCCTCCTTGCTCCAACCTCCTTTCAGGTAGTTGCAGAGAGCAAGAAGGTCTCCTCTCTTCCTTCTCTTCTCCAGACTAAACAACCCCAGCTCCATCAGTCGCTCCTCAAAGGACTTGTGCTCTAGACCCTTCACCAGCTTTGTTGCCCTTTTCTGGACATGCTCCAGCACTTCTGTGTCCTTCTTATCGTGAGGTGCCCAGAACTGAATGGAGTATTCAAGGTGTGGCCTCACCAGTGTCAAGTACAGGAGGACAATTGCCTCCCTATTCCTGCTGGCTAGTGTTTCTAATACAAGCCAGGTTGCCATTGGCCTTCTTGGCCACCTGCACACACTGCTGACTCATATTGAGCCGACTACCAATCAATACCCCCAGGCCCTTTTCCAACTTGCAGCTTTCCGACCACACATCCCCAAGTCTGTAGCTTGCCATGGGGTTGTTATGACCCAGGTGCAGGGCCTGGCACTTGGCCTTGTTGAACCCCATGCAATTAACCTTGGCCCACTGATCTAACCTGTCCAGGTCCTGCTGTAAAGCTTCTCTACCCTCTAGCATATCGACACACCCACCTACCTTGGTGTCATCTGCAAATTTACTGGGGGTACACTCAATCCCCTCATCCAGATCATTAATAAAGATATCAAAGAGAACAGGGATCTTTTAATATATTATATATCTATTAATATCTATTAATTTGTCATAGCCCTGATATGGGAATGTTCCCTGCTTCCTTGACAATAGTGGTGTTTTGAACTAGTTGTGCCCTGACATCAGAGGCTCTGCTTCAAACCAGTGATATTTTCATAACTAAACACACATAGATTATTCAAGAAACCACGTGCTTACTTGACTTAAACCAAGTAATGATGTGTTGATCAGAAACAGCACAGACCTTTGAAGTTGCCCCGTTCTAGAAAGCTGTGTTTCAGACCACTTCTGTGATCTGTGTGGAGTCTTCTGTGGACTTTGGTTAAGAAAAATGCCGCATTGCTGTTGGACTCTTCATTGGGTATAGGGCCTAAAGTAGCTGTACAAACAGGAGGACAGTCTTCACCAGCCACTGTGTATGATGTGAGAACTAGAGGAAGACTGCAGTCTAAAATACTGGAAATATTCCATCCTAAGGCTTTAATGAGGACCAGTATAAAACTACTGGCATTTTCACTGTAACTCTACAGAGCCATTTTCTCCCCACACTGTCAGGGCTTTTTATAGCTGCATAGTGCCTGCTGACTGATTCTGAGAGCAGAAAGTTTTTCAAAACATGCTGGTCCCAGTAAAGAGAGACTGCAGCTTTTATAATACATTCTGAATACAGATTATACAGAATTTAAGGGATATGGATGCAAGTAGTTGTGTGCATAATTTCTTGTTCAGCAAAACGTTTTTGTTGTTACAATGCTTTCTTCCTCTTGAGCACCTGAAGCTAACAATTAACAGTTTTCTGGTCTAAACTATTCGCCATGTAGTTTGTTTTGTAGAAAACATACAAAAAACTGAAATCATGGAATAATCGTCTTTAGTGAATGTTCAGTAGAGATGGCCACAATCCATTTAAAATGAATCAAAAATACACCACCCATTAAAAAAAAGTATTCCTTATTGACTATGTAGCAGCTGGAAAACTATAGCAAGTTTTAATTATCTTCAGAAAACAAAAAAGCTCTTGCCAACACATGCTGGTTATCTGCAGCAGCTGCTGTATGCTGACATACTCTTTCAGCTCATAAGAGGCTCAGCTGTCTTAAACAATCATTGTAAAATGTAAAATAGATTTATAGTGATGATCATTTCTTGTTAGATACTTAACTACTGATGTAATTCGTACTGAATTTAGGTTTGCATCTTTGTTTAAGCTGTAATAAAATTACATAAAACCACGATTAATGTTTCATGTAAGAGGTGCAAATAGCATGCAACAGGAATTTAAACTACTGAACTGTGGTGATTTTTTAACAATTTGTTAAAAAGAATCAAATTCACTGTTGTCATGGTTTTAGCATTTGTATAAATTTAAAATTTGACTTTCTGCCTTTGAATAACAATTACTACAACTTTATCATCATGAAAAAAATACAAATTAATTTTCTAATTCAACAAAAATCTTTGACATAACATCCTTCTGTTAGCAGAAGTGGAGAACTTTATGGCAGTGGCTGTCAAATGAGAGGCTGCAATTTTGTTTATTGCATAATTTAATAGAGTTTAGTTTTTTAGTGACATAAATGTATGCTTCAGAATGAGAGACACCAAAAAAATATATGCAGCACCTATGCTTAAAATGTCCTGGAGAAAGACACCTATGTATGGTAGATTCTTTTTCAGTATATCTAGAATCAGCATCTTCTCCAAACTGGAAAGTTTGTGATTAACTTATTTTTCTGTTGCCTTATATGCTCCATGATCTCTTTTAATTCTGCACTGACAAAGTAACTACAGAAGTACAAGGCAGTATGTAGAATGTTTTGTTCATTAACTGGCAAGGCAATTGTAGGCCCTTTCTTGGTGACATGAGTGATTGAGATTTGGCAGTTTTTATTCTGAAGCTTAATCTGGAGGGAAGTGTTACATTAAGCAGACTGGACTCTTGACATTTTAAGGAGTTCTTCAATATGGATTAAAAATATGCAGGAGACTCCACATAGTTGTATTTTACTGAAAAGATTATTGACTTTTGGATATGAGTTTTCACCCAATCTGTTGGGATTTTTAAAACAAATTACAATCTACTGAAATTCAGTTTAAAATCTAGTTTTGAGTAGGGCTTAGGTGACATTCACTCCTAGAAAACAGATGGTGTACATATGGTTACATACATTCACACCAGCTATGTAAGGGACATTTTTCTTTGCTGTCTCAGAGACCCAGAGTTCAACTCCCTGAACAGATCCCAGCAAGGAAAAACACTGTTCTGAAAGAAAATAGCTCTGATTTGCAGACAGATAATCTTCACAGGAGCATTACAGTAGCATCACAAAGTGCAAGAAATACACACGGTTGTGCGTGTATTTCCCAAGGTGTTCCAAAGCCATGACTGCTGGTTTGATAAGTCTACTTCACCGAAGCTTATTGAAACCTGCAAAAATTCAATGCAGAAGAACCTCCCAGACGTCAAGACCAAAGACTTTACAGTTTCACAGAATAATTTAGGTTGGAAGAGACACTGGGGTTCATCTAGTCCAACCCCTGCTCAGAGCAGGGACAGCTGGATCAGGTTACTCGAGGACTTGTCAGGTTTAGTTCTGACTGTCTCCAAGGAGGGATAGACCACAACTTCCACAACTTCTCTGGGCAGTTTGTGCCTGCATTTGACCACCTTCATGATGAATTTTCTATTCCCTTTTATCTAGTTTGATTTATAGTGCTGCAACTTGCTTCCATTGCCTTTCATCCTACAGCAGTGTACCTCTAAGCAGAGTCTGTCTCCATGTTCCTGTTAAGAAGGTGAAGCCAGCAATAAGCTCTGCTAGCCTTAGCCTTTTCTTTTTAAGGTTGAACAAACACAGTTTTTCTTCCTGTGTTTAGTGCTTCAGCCCTTTGACCATGTTAATGACTCTCTGCAGGGCTTGCTCTGGTGTGCCTGTGGCTTTCTTGTGCTAGGGAATCCCAAACTGAACAAAGTAGTCTCACAAGTTTGGATTAGAGAGGAACAGTCAGTCACTTACCTTGATCTGCTGGCTAAATCCTTCCTAACACATTAGCCCAGTACAAGGGTGGCCTCCTTGGGCCCTCAAGGGCACATTGCCTACTCATGTTCAAATTGTTGTCCAAGAGGATCCTGGAGTTCTTTTCTGTGAGGAATGTCCCTGTCTAGTTAGCCCCAGCCTGTCTTGTTGCAGAGAGTTATTTCATCCCAGCTGCAGGACTTTACATTTACCCGTGTTGAACAGTATAAGATTCCTGTCAGCCAATTTCTCCACCCTGCCAAGGTGACTTTTAAGAGCAGCCCTCCAGCCTATCAACCACTTCTCCAGAGTTTGGTATCGTCCACAAACTTGCTGAGAGTGTACTTTATTACATCATCCTAGTTGTTAATAAAGACGTTAAACAGTATCAGTCCAGTATCCATCCCTGAAGGATGCCACTAGTAACCAATGACCAGTTGGACTTCGTACTGCTGATCACAAGCTATGAGACTAGTGGTCCAGCCTGTTGTCACCCATGTTACCTATCATTCACTTACCTGTTTTGGCTATAAGAATGTTATGGAACACCAAGTCAAAGACAAACCTGCTTGTTCTGTCTCCTTCCCTAACAGCCACCAGAATACTGCCCATTGGCAATGGTGCACTTAATACCATGTCTATGAATGACCTAAGTTCAAGATCTTACCCCTATTCCTATGGCATGAGCAATGGTGGACCTTTTGCACTTGTAACTCTTCTCCTTTTGAGTTTTATATAAATTAATAACTACACATCAGCACGGATAATTGAACCAGGACCTCAAACTTCACTGGTTTGTGTCATGAGCACTATGCTGCAAAGTCAATCTCTGTAGACTTTCCAGTTCTGTAAGGTACTCTGTACTGTATCCATAATTCATTGAATTAAGCTAACCTGCAGTTCCTCTGCAGTCTTTAAATAGGAAAATATTATGAAAGCAGAGAAAAATACAGTGGCTCTGCAGGCTTGTTTAGTTGTGATTTGTCTTGGTAAGCTGTTGATGTGTATTCAGTGAAGCTCAATGAGCTGATGCCATTCAAATTAAATTGTTTTATACCAGCCCGAGGAGGTGCAGATTAATTTAAGAAAATACGGGGCAAAGGAGAGATACAGAGTGAGATAACAGGGGAGCGGCAGATCTGTTCCACCCTTCCCAGTATCGTTACTTCCAATGTACAGCAGGAGGTGGGGCCACGCCAGCAGAGCAACTGAATAAGCCACAACTACGATCAAATATAAGGCAAAGGAGGTGTAAGGAGGCACACAAGGTGGGTTGCCGCTGTCACTACTGCAGGAGACATGGGAGTCCACTAAAAATATCCGAGGCTGCTGAATCAGAAGTTGTTTTTCACCCTGACTTCTGAGTCTTATTCTTGCCAGCGGCAGCGGAGAGCTGTGTTTGAACTGCCCTTACCTATCCAGGATTACAGATATGACTCAGGTAAATGAAGGCAAGTACATGCAGGTCTACTGCAGGGATATACACATAAGAAAATGAATCTGCACAGTTTTTTATTCCTTTGAAAACAGAAAAGTTTGAGCTAAAAATAGGCATCGAGCTATTGTTACCTAATGATTTTTATATCCTTTGCCCCGTTTCCTATCAGTAGAGGGAAAATAAAAATCCCAGATAACAAATGCATATAAAAACTACTTACTCTTTCCAGCAAACATTTAAAAGGCCATCCCAGATTTCTTTTTTATGATCAGGGTAATTGGTCTGGAGGAATTAGCTTAGCCAAATAAATAGTTTTACTGGTTTCACTATTGATGGCTTTAATAATAAAGAAAGTCACTCTTAAAAAAAAAAAAAGAAGCTCGCAAGTACTGGCTTAAAGGATTTTGACCCACAAAACCCTGAAGGTCTTTGGATTATAAGGAGTCCACTGTGATTCTGCATCTAGACAACCTGGAAAAGCAGTCTCCTCTTAATTGGAATGTTTTGTACCACATCAAAAACTAGAAAGAGTTCCCACTGGCTAGCATAAAAAATTAAGCTCTTTATTATAAATGGTGCTGTGTTTTTAAAGTAAAGCGTGACTTTAAAGATGTCTTTTTTTAAACCTCCTTGACCCTCCTCCCCAGACCATTTGAAACCCTTGAGGTAAAAAGAAGTGACAGGTGTTCAACACCCTTTGAAAACACTGTTAGCAGCTCTGTAATATGGGATCTGTGGCTGTTACTGCAGTTTGAAGATCAGAAGATGGACACAGCGAAACTCGGAGATTTTGATGAAGGGGAAATGGTAACAGAGCAGTGAAGGTAGACATAATTCCAAGATTCCCCAGTGTTGTGTTGAAGTACACTAGATCACACCACCTTTCTGGAATAGAGAACATGCAAAAGGCATGCTAGCACTAAAATAATACTATTTATTTCATGGGACGTTTCACCTACAGCTCCTTCCAAAGGAACTGGCAAAGATACTGGTATGGCAATTGCAAGGAGACAGATGTGGCAGCTGTCAGGTGCGTAACATCTCTGCACGCCAGTAAGACAGAACCATTCAGGGCAGGTAGCTGGGCTGGAGCACCCTGGGGGCAATCCCTGACCTTTTGTAAAAGCTACAGCACGTAACACCTCTATCTTTTAATGGAACTGAAATGATAGCCAAAGTTATCTCTGGTAGACACCCAAACGAAGCTTCTTGTACTGACAGCAATATTAGGAATGAGTTTCAGTCTGAGTGAGCTGGGCAAGGGCTGGGGCTTGTTCCTGCAGTGTTGACTGTGACCTGGGTGCTGGTCTGGAGAAGCGAGCAGCTCACTGCTTAGGCCCCTGCACTGCTTGTGAGTGTCACTGGACACATAATCCTGCTGAAATGCGCGTACTTGCCAAAAGGGATTCTTTTTGTCACTGTCTACTTCCCTCCCTTGGATTGAGTCTGGTAAAAGTGCAACTGCAGGATGACCTGGAGGAGGTTTTTTGCCCTCCCAAGAATAAAAGATTGTGCTTGTATGGTCTTACTGCAAGGGAGATGGTAAGAATGTGTAGCAAGGGATGGGTCTGCTCCTTTTCATGTCAATCAACAGCATTACTGAATTAAAAGCAAAGTAAGAGCGTAGCTACACAAGCAGTGTAGACAGAGGCAAAAAAGCAGCCCAGTGTGTTGGATTTGTTTGCACATTTCTAATGTGTCATTTCATAAATCAGTAGAATTCCATTAAATAGGCCTTTCAAAGTACAGTAGCTGGAAGTCTCATTAAAACATAACAAGGTCATGCACAGAACAAATTTTTTATTTTTTGTTACACTTTAGTGTATCAGAATCCAGAATAAAATCCTGGTTTTATTTGCCTGGATTGTAATGCCTTTTTTATCTGTGGTACACTGATGTTTGCAGCTCTCTTGATTACTATTGGAAAGCAATGTTATTAAACAGAGCCTCTCATTCTTAACAAAACTTCCCTATACACTGGCAGGGCTAAAGGATTTAAAGGTCTCATTCTGAAATGCAGATCATATCTTTTTATTATAAATTTCTTCATGGATATTGGAAATGTAAAGTTGACATTTCAAGAGAGGAATGCAGCGCAAGCAAAGCACACAGTGCTTAGGCAGAGGAAAGACAGATTCTCCTGGCATTATTCATAAAGAAAAATATTGGGAGCTCATGTGAATCAGCAGGTAGGAGGTTGCAGTGTGCCAGTCATATCATAGTGCTCTTGAGCATGCTTGGGAAATGCGGAGATTCAAAATGAGTCTAAGCTCTTGATTTAATTACTTATCTTTCTACTAGTCCAATTTTTCTCCTCTGTTTGCTTTACTTTCTTGCCTTATCACTCTCTGCCACAAGAAATAACAACACAGATTTTGGCCTTATATTTTGCATCTGCCTACAGAGATAACTTTCTTTAACTGCCATTTTCATTTTGGTATTTTACCCTTCCTTATCACACTACGCACATGCTACCTCTTCCAAATCTCCTTTGCAAAGTATGCTAACAATGTGCTTTTACGTATTTCACAAAATGCTAGTGTGCATAAGATCACTGATCAATAAAAGGAATCTGTCTAAACAAAATCTTCATATTTATTTTTAGTTTATGTACATTTTATTTCAATGTTTATGCATATTTTAGCTTGGTTGCACAGTTTGCTTGTGTAGTTGCCTCTCTCACCCTTTTTTCTTCTCCTGTCTCCCTACTCTGTAACACAAAATTCAATGGAAATATGCCCATAAGATGATGATTTTAAAAAATCACAGATTTGGAATGTTTTCATTATATATCCACTCTAGCTTAAAAATACACAGTTTTGTATTTAGGATCCCACCTTGCCGCACATTTACAAATCAGAGAGATGAACACTCACGGGCAGACACACTTGTGAGCAAAAATATCATGTTCCCAAGTTGGTGTCGTTTGGGGAGGCTGTAGTACAAATTCCCTGGCTGCTGAGAAAGCCAGGAAGGACACAAGGCAGCACTCATAGATCTTCCCTGACAGAGGGCAACTCAAACTGGGTCTCTGGAAGTCCCTTTGGGTGGCTGTGTGATGTTGTGAGCAACAGTCTGACCCTACAGTTAGCAGGACAGGCAGCAGGAAAATTTCTGCATTTCCTAGGGTTAGGGTGATTTGCTTCATTTAAGGTGTTCTTAGTTCTTTTTTCTTTAGACAAGTGTACTTTCTTGTCCATAACTTGTTCATGTGCCCTTGCCCTGAAGCAGTACAAGAAACGATCGTACCCGCAGGAGTATGGCTGCTTGTGAACTGCACGCTATCATGCCTGGCTTTTGAGCGCGTCCTCCTATAATGTTAGGTATTCAGGTACTATAATAGTAAATGTGGAATTAAAGCTCAGAGAAGGTAGGCTGAATTAAGGATTCTAGTCTACCCTGTACCTGTTCTAAGACACTTGCAATTAGCCATGATTCAGCTATACAAACTCAGCGTCTATGCTCAGTATGCCCTGAATACCTCTTCCACACATCATAGAGAAGATGAAACACATCAGTAGAAGAAACTCTCTCCTGTTGACTTTGCACATGAAAATTTTGGAAGTGCTCCAGCAACAAGGTATCTGTCAGTCATCTAATTATTCCTCTCTCCTGCAAGGTTTATTGCCAGTTAAACGTGTGAATATCCCAGCTCAGACCCATGCAGGAGATCCTGCTCTGCCCTGTGGACACTCAAGAACAGCAATCCAGGAGGCTCTTAGCCTCTTATCCCAGGGGACTCTTAGCACCTTGTCAACTTGACCCCTCAATAAATTGAGTGTCAGTTTATTGTGGGGCACTATGGGTGTCCCCATTGAGCTTTTGTGTAACATGGTAGTCAAAAGGCCTTTGGCTGCACAGACTCCTCCTTTCTCACGGTTGGCAGCTACGGCCAGGTGTCGAGCTGGCACGCAAAGATGGATTGTTCTGCAGTGGGTTGTGCCACCCTTGCACCATGGTGTAGATACAGCGTAGGAGATATTTGTGGGGTATTACAAAATGGCTTATGCCCTTAGAGAGGAATAGTGAGATCATGAGCACTGAATACTGATGGGACCGCCGGGGCAGCAGCTGTTGCCTGTTGCAATCCCCGTGGCACAGCTGCATGCAGACAGGAATGTCTGGCAGGGAGGGAGTACACCAGTGAGAGGATTACACAGTCATGGAGATTAAGACAACCAGGAATGCATCGAGTAGTTTTGCATAAGGCTCTTGAGGTTAGCTAAAGGCAATCGTGCAGATTTTGAACATCATCCCCGCCCAGAAGTTAGGTGCTGTCACTAAACTGTGACAGGTTTAAATAGTGGCTTTAATGAGTGGCTACCTTGATGCTAGAAGTCAATAAGCAGTGTCTGTCCTTGGGGGGATTTGAGAGAAGACCCAGTGATGGTGCACATGGCATGTGTATGCACATGGCATCAGTATCTAAGATAGTACTTGCCTCAAGAGTTAATTTGCTGAGTGAGGCTGGTGGTGGCATTATGTGTTTACCTTGAGGACCACATCAATAGAAAGGATTGCAGATGTAAGGTGGCCCCAAAAGCAGGTAGGCAATGTGCATGGTGCTGACATGACCAGGAGGTCTAGCATTTACCCATTTTAGGAGAAGGAATCTCCTTTTGCTCTGAAGAGAGTAATTACCTTTTCAGAGTCAGTGCTTGCACTTATCTGCTGCTGTTGGTGATGAAACTGCATCCTACAGCAACCAGAGAAAGAACATCACACCACCGGTTTGGTTGCTAGAGTGCACATTTAGCTGACTGCAGGTGGTGCATACAAAGCCCATTGGGTGCCAGTGTGCTCAGTGCATTCAAATGCACTCAGAAGGTGCAATTCTCATCACTGTAGCTGCTCAGTACCACTATAGCGGGGAGTGCAGCTCTGTGTGATGTTGCAGTTGTTTTATTTTGACACTGCTTATGTGTCCTTCTGTAAGACTGAAATATGACTAAAAGGTCTAGTTAGAAGTTTGTGCCTCTTCTTTCTTAACTAAGCTCTCAGAGGCTGGTTGTTGTTCTGGGTCATAACATTTGATTAAAAGGTAAGTAAGCATTAAAATACCAACATTTCAACTGTTCTTGTAGCAATTAAGTGGTGCGGAATAGGCAAGAAAATTGGGAAGTGCAGTGTCCTTTGTAAGCTGAGCATCAAGCGGTGAGTGATAATGGAAGTAGAGTCTCCAGCAGGGACACTGCCATCAAATACACCATCTGTACATCTGGGAACTCCACTGAAAAGCCTGACCCAATTTGTCTGATCAAAGCTTCTTGTCAGATTCAAGTGCAGACTTTCTCCACCTAGGTTTTTTGTAGGACTACGTCTGTGTTGCGGGGGGAGTGTTCAAGGACCTGTTCAACGAGTGCTGAGCGATATTTGTTTAATGCCAAACCTCCTGAGTGGGGTTAGAGGTACTTGCCGATGTCAGATATCTTAATCTGAGCCCTAAATGCTGTGATAATACTTTTCTCAGACACAATGTCAAAGTTAGGCAGCGTGTAAGTATGGCAAGGCTTGTGGTTTAGGATATCTTATTAGTTAATGTCGTTGCATTGCATATTAACTGCCTCAGCAGTGTCCTTATTAAAAATTTATGACAAAAAAAAAAGTTTATTAAAAACTTGCTATTTCTGCAGTAAACATGATGATGTTTACTTAGCAATAGATAACAAGAGCATGAATGCCAGGCCCAGAAAAGGCTTCTTTGTGGTGAGTTTGCACGGCGGGGTTGAGCTTTGTGTGGATTTTCTTTGGCTTAATAAGGATCGAATTTGTGCTGAAGCCTTTTCTTTAGTGAGCCACTAAGAGGCTCTCTTTCCATTACCCTGCTGCTTATTTTCACAAAACTTGTAATAGTTTAATACCTTTGAGCCATCTGTCTCTCTTTCAAATCAGCCAATTCTTTAAAGAGTTATTGGGGGAGATAATGAGGAGACCGGCCAACACACAAAGCATGGTCATGTGAGAGGCATTTTTTTAGGACATCAGACTAAATGTACGTTGCGCAAAGAAATTGTTAGAAGAAGTTGTTGTGGACTAGATCTCTTTCATATAATTTTCTGCAGCTTTTAAATTAAAACTTGGCTTATAATAAGAGGTAAAAGAGAATTTCAGTTTATAAATGGGAACATTGCCCTGGTTTTCAAATGCAGTAATGAGAGAAAGCCCAAAACAAGGCCTGAAACACAGCAATGGTATTTGTTCAAGAAGAACCTGCTCAGTGAAGGGAGCCATCCAGCTGTGACAGTGGGATCTGCTTAGAAACCTGCATTTACTGGACATGGACATCTGACTTGCCAGTTCACAGACCTCTTTTGCAGTGACGTTATTTACACTGCATGGTGTCATATCTGTCCAGGAGCTCTGACATTACTTGTGGAGTTCAAATCTGCTCACATTGAGTAAGTCTCTTAAATCAGTCAGTGTCATCTCAGGGTACAGTGCTATTTGCATCTCAGCCTCAACCACAGCCCCATTGCTGCAGGCTTTCAACAGACATTTCACGAAATAAATTTACTGCCTCAAAAAGCTTACAGTGGTGGCTCTAATCCTTATCTTTATGTATTGTGTGTAGTTCCACCCAAACAAAGGAGGTTATGTTGAGCAACTGGGTGAGTCAATGTAGGATCGAAGCTGAATGTAGGCTTAGGGACAACAGTTGGTTACAACAGATGGGAGGAGCACATGCTAAGAAAGATACGACTATCGGCAGTTGAAAACATAGCAAGGCTAGAGGCACAGGGTATATACATATGACTTATGATTTGTACATATACAATGTTTCTTCCCCACACCATAATTAAAAAAACTGAAACATTGTCCGGTGGGAAATTTAGGTTTCTCACATTAAAAAGTGGTATACAATTACCTGTGGTGGGAAAATGAGACTATCATATAACATTTGTCTCTACTTTGCCCTGTAATAAGGACAAAAATATTCATAGGTCATAAATACCAACGGACCTTAGTCATTGTACAGTTGCTTCATTATGTTATTGTGGTGTAGTGGGATAGTCTTCAACCATATGGAAAGCCCACACCCAGGGCTGACGGGGAATGCCTAGTCCTGGATTGATAATCCCCCGCACACAGGTCACTGAGCAGCACCATCTGCACTCTTGGGCATCTAAAAACCAGCCTGCTACTGAAAAAAATCAGAAGTTACGCCCTATATGCTTTTCATATGGGATGTTGCTACCATAGCAAATACCCTGTATGTGGAGCATCTCATATCCTTTCTCAGCGGCTGAATCAAGCTAGGGATTCTTTCCCACCAGAGTCTGATGTCAGGACCTGAGGTGACCGTGCATTAGGTAGCACCACAATGTACACTTCTGGCTGCTTACCCATTTGTTACCTCTACACTTCTGATTTATTAAATAGTGATACAATGTAGTGGAACAGATACACTGTTACAGGCTTTCAGCATTAAGTCCATTTTTAAACAGTTTAATGCCTGGAAATAATAATTTTAAGATCTGTCTCACCACTGAGGATGAATCAGGCCCAGAGGTACTGACTGTATTTACCCAAGCACAGCGTCTCAAGCGCACATAACCCACCACATCAGGTACATAAACACCTCTTCCCTACCCCTGCAGTGAGCAGGTTCTTTCATTTGGTGGCAACAGCTTATTAGGATTGCAAAAGCTGTACATGCCAGTCATCCCGTTGTGGGGTAAGTTCTAATGACCTGCCTCTCTGTTGTGCCTCATTTGTGGAAGAAGCCGTCACACAGCTCATCAGAGTGAATTTAGTCCCATTTGTACTCATCTGTCAAGTGTCTGAGCTCTTGTTTAAGCATCTTGCTTATCACGGCGAGGAGGTGCTAAAGGTTATTGTTGTCCTGTCTTTTTTAATTATAGAAGCACAGTATTTTAATAAATGGTGACAAAAGTAAACAAGTATCAGAATAGAAAATGAAGGGTTATATTATAGCAGAGCTGTTACTCAGCATCCCACGAATCAGTTGCTCGGTAGCTATAACATGTTATTGCTGAGGACCTGCATTAGCACCATCCTTGTTTCCAAGGCTTTGATATATATATCCAGTCTTTGTTACCTTATTAATATTCATAGGATGAGAGAACTATAAGTGTGAATATCTATCTAGAAACAGACCATTCTGAAAAGAAACAAAAGTATTGATTTCTATTTTACGGTGTTCAGCGATCATTAGTTTCCCCACACCAGTTGCCATAATTACGTTAAGGCTCTCTCTCCTGCAGTCATTTGCTATTAACTGATCGCACACAGCACAGTTAGGGGTTTGATGTTCAATGAACAAAACCAGATTTCTCACCCCAGCTCTCACCTTTTAGGGAAAGTAAAGACTTTCCTTCTAACTCTTAACTGTCTTCGTATACATGTATATTTATATATCTCAGGGTGGGATCTGAATGAGTGAAAACTTGAGTAATTAATGTTGTCTGACACAGTGTCTGAGCACCTTTACAGGGGTTGGCATCCTCAGGATCCATACGCTGCTCAGGCCATCCGCACACTGGGGCAGGTGCAAGTACGTGGGGGCTCCTAAGAGCCGGAGGTGGTCGCAGCTCTGGTGAAGAGGCTGGGAGCAGAACTGAGTGTCTCAGACTTTACATTAGTTACTTGCTCTGGGTGTTCTGTGTCACTGGAGTTTCCCATGCTGACCCCAATGAGAAGACAAGGCAGCTCAATGCCGTTCTGCTTTAATTGTATTTCTTTCATTTCTTCATGTCTCTAAAACTAGATTTTCTTCTAACTTGGCATATTCCTTAGAGCTCAATGAGATCTGTGGAATATTTTTCTAATACTGTGCAATTACGGAGATTTTTGGATCCAGCTCCCAGGGAAAATTGTCTCATATGTGTGTCTTATTTGAGAACAGGTAAGCTGTTTGAATATACATTTACATGCATGAAGATCACCTCTGGGCTGAGACTAAGCTCAGAAAGCATCAGCCCCAGAGGCACTAGTTTGACACAACTTCTAGGAAATGTAAATGAGAATTAAGAACTGAATTTGTTGTTGAGCAATTATCTTCAAAGCAACTAATACTAGCTAATCTTCTGCACAAAGTCATGAAGTTCTCTTGCATGGGAGAGACAGTCAGCAAAATCCATCTGCAGTTGTATGATATGCTCATTCTTCAGCAGTGGAAAAAAGGACTGAGAATAGGCAGCACAAGAATGTGGAACGCTGGCTGGAGACGCAGGCTTTGTAGAAATCTTGCAGCCAAAACCACTGCGTGAAGCAATGCCTCGTAGGAAGGGCTGCACGGAGAAGCTGGGAGTGGTTCTTTTTCTTTGGAGGCTGAGGCTGTTGTTCTCTGACGCCTTTGCCCCTCCTAGGGTGATTTAATTCAGGTTTGAGCAAGTAGCGTCAGTGCCCAAACTCATGTTTAAACTCAGATCTGAATCTTTCTCAACCACTCTGCTGAACTGTTAGTGTGTAAAATGCAGTGTTATTAGAAAGGGAGTGTCCTCTGATCTAAAGAAGAGAGGCTTCCTTCATATTTTACTCTCACTGATGATTTATTACATCCAAACAAATTCTTGTTCTTCTTAAGCTTCAGCTTTGGAAAATTGCAATTTACATTTTCAAAGCCCATTTAGTTCTTGGGATGCACAGTTTAATAGAACAGTAGCATTGGGGACACATCTCTGTAAGAAGTACTACTAATCTGAAAAATTTGGAATAATTCTTACTGAAGTTTCATTTGGGTTTTATGATAAAAGTGTACTAAATGCATATAAAAAGGCAAAAATCAAATACATAATGGTTGTATGTCATTTAAATACAACAGTGTAAGTTAAATGTGTGCTTGCTTTTTAAAGATGAGTCCTGCTTCTTGCAAATCAGCTAATAGAAATCATGTAATTAAGGACATAATGCCATTTAAAATAGCTTTGTTGTTACAATAAGAAGGAAAAACTAAATTTTGCTCTTGGTTTCACTTTACTGGGTTCATCAGCAATTGGGAAGTTGAAAACATGCTGGTACCCAGCTCTATGCCCATCCTGGGAATACAGTTCAGCACTCAAGAGTATGACAGACTCCTGTTTATCACCAGAGAAAGGAAATTGTTTCCCTAAACTGTTCTTTACGGGAAACAAAATCATACTTTTTTGCTAGATTTCAGTGTCTATGGTTCTGATCTCAGTGCTGCCCCCCTTTCCTAGGCAGGAGGCGTGCAATGATTTGTATGTTTCAATTAAGTTGCTATAAAAAATGTGTAGCTCGAGGGCACTGGTTTATTACTGGTATCCAACTCTGTTTTCATTTACTAAATGACATTCTGAAAGCCTCTATTCTGAACATAATCACCTTAGGGTATCCACTGAGCACAGCCCTGGATGATTCAATTATTGCTGAGTGCTCTCGTCTCCCCAGAACATAGGGCTTCACGCATTAGCAGCATGTTTAGTGTTTCACAGTTGTTCTCTTTGCACTCATAAGGGTTTTCCCAGGAACACACTGGAATAATCCAACTTGGTGCTGCTTCTTCAAAACATGTTATCTTTATGTCTCTTCTCACAGTAGCTGACTTCTCCAGATGGGTGTGTTAAAAGTGATGGACGTATTTTTTTACTCTGTTCCTTTGCAACTCCACGTTCCCCTTACTGTTTATGAAGTCTTTGCATACTTTTGATAAAGCTACTTTACGGACTTTTACAGGACATATTTTGTCTACAGGGATCGTCAGACAAAAATAGTGTTTCCACAAGGTTTTATTGGGAGCTGGTGTCAGAGAATCAAAATCTCCATCAGCACATTGCTCTGTTTCCAAACCTGTCTCATATTCCACAGGACATAAAATAGTCCAGACCAAGAGGTAAACCATGAGTTTCAGAGCTGCAGCAGCTTGCTCTTTGCAGGTCAGAGCTGTCAATAAATTTCCAGAGCTATGATGATTAATTTTGTATTTGAGAACAGAAAGCTGAAAAGAAGGAACAAAGCTCACACATCCTTTCTGAAGAGCTGTCAGGAATGAATGCATTAGCAAGTGCTGAACTTCAATATTTTTGATTTTGTACAGTTTTCCAAATTTCAGTTGAACTGGTATCCCACGTTTAATAGGCACTTTTGAGTAACAAGATAGCAGCCACTAGCTGAACTGCTATCTGTTTGAGGATTTCCTTAGTCATTAATGAAAATCAGAAATGTGCAGGTTAGCTGAAGTCCCTTTACCAGCAGATATGCCAGGTAATCTTGTGCACCTCTCTCTCCTGACCTCTCAGCTGCTGCTGTTCCATTTCCAATACTATTATACCATATCCCTGGATGTGTGCTTCTCCTTCCTGACTAACCAACACAAGTTTGACATTTTTTTGCCACACCTTAGTCTCAGCTGCCCCAGTAGCTCAGTCCACACACAGCAAAATATTACTGTGCATACTGGTTTTTTAATCACTCAAACTTTCTCAGGCCTTTTATGGTGATGGGATAAACATAAAAGGATGCCAGATTTGACAAACTTCCGGTGAATCAAGGTGTACTTCAGTAGCTCAGCTGATGGGCTGTGGGGGGAGCCAGAGCTTTCAGGGTGCCTTGTGCTGGTACAGGGTCAAGTTTCCAGATGCCCTGTTCCCTAGTCAGGAGCCTGGAAATCATGGCAAAGAATTTGATACATGGAGCACAGAGCACTTCTGTTTATACATGGGTCTTCTGAGTCTATAGATTGAAGACAGATGACCTCAAAACACCTCAAAACTATCAACCCTGGAGTTCATGGTGGGTGCTGCCTGTTCTTGGTGTTGCTATTGTTGATGACTTGGCTCTTGATTTCATATCAAAGAATGTGCCGCTGCATCCCTGCCCTTCAGATGATCTGAGAAACCAAGAGACATTGGCAAAGGCTGGAGCCAAACACTTTCTTCCGGATATTTCTGAAAGATGAATATGTTTGAATTTCATTTTGAGAGAAAATTTAGAAAAATCACTTCCGGTCCTTCTGAAAATTAAACTGAAATTCTGCATCTCCTGCATGTGGCAAATGCGGTCGACACATCCCTTCCCAGCTGCTCAACAACCCCAGAGAAAATGGAAGAATGTGAGTCTCACAGGGGAAAAAAGCTTGCAGAATATGAAGGAGAGATGGCCTTACTGAAGACCAGAAATCTGTTGGGTTTTTTTTTTTTCACTTTTCTAACCTGAAAATAGATTTTTACTTCTAAAAGAACATGAATGGCATACTAATTCTCCAAGGACTGATGTTTGCATCCATTCAAGCTTGGCAACCAAGAAAAATGTATTAGGGCTTAACTTCTATTACTTCTGTAGTGCATGTACTGTTGTAAAAAAAATGGGATACAAGAGGAAGTCAAAGCATAAAATATAAATCAAGGCTTTATGAAGGCATTAAAATCTTGCCATCTGTGAAGAGACAAGGTTTAATATTTCTTCTATTTGCAATTCAATGAACTTGCACCAATGCAAATCTGATTAAATCAAAGGTGTAGTCAGTTCCAATTATTTTTATTAATGACCACAGATATAATCACTGTAAACATAGAGTTTCTGACACTTAATAGGAAAATTTGACCTCATAAAGCTTAAACCCATTAGTTCATTTGGCCTGACCTCCTGTCTATCTCATGGCTTTTGTTGAGAACAGAATTTGGTTGTTCAGCTTCAGCATCCTTTCCCAAAACTCATCCTGTCTTGCCTCGGAGACAAAATTAAAAAAAAAAAACCAAAACAAACCCCCAAAAAAACAACCAAAAAAACCCAACCACCAAAATAAAAGCAGAATCTACTACATTCCTTGGTAGTTTGATCGAGAGGTTACTTCTCTTGTATGAAAACCATAAGCTTAACTTTTAATTTGAATTCATCTGTCCTCACATTCCAGACATTTTTGTCATGCTCTTTTCCTGGAATGAAGAGATCTTCACTGTCAGGTACCACTGCACTCTGATAAAACTATTTCTCAAACATCTTTTTGAGACAGGTGAAACTACTGCTGCTTGCTATGCTTACTATACTTTATCCAATAGTTAGATAATTCCTGTGGCTGTTTTTTGAAACCTCTCAGTTTTTTCAAAAAGGATGTCAAGTCTGTCCCCAACATCCATCCCATTATTATTTCCCTGACATATTCCTAAGGATCAAATTACTCAGTTATTTTTTCCAGAGCACTACACAGCTATTTCTCCACTCAGTCCTTTTTGGAATCACTGACACTATGATCACAGCATCTTTTCCAAGGATGCAGTCACTCACCTGAAGAAGAAATTAGGGCAGGGGCTCTTGGGTGTATCTGCAGTGATGGAAGGCAGGTGAGAAGGTATGGGAAAGGTACAGATTATGGGAAAAAAATCATTCTGTTTCTAAGGAAAGCTTGAAAATCCCTTTGCTGCAGTCAGGGGGCAGGATGCTTCATTTTGATCTTGACAGTTCAGCAGTGTTGAATTGGAGGAGCAGGAAACACAAAGGCATTCCAGTAAGAAATGAGTAGCATGTGCCTCCCATTTGCCTGGACAAATATGTCAACTTTATTGCTCACAGTATGGATAGACAATGATACTACCCTGATATTGGTTCTGTCATAGTTTTAGTACATTTCTAGTAACTTCCCTGAAAACTGCTACATCTTATACAGAAAACCTCTTTTCACATATGTTCCAGAGTCAGTCTCTTGAAAATCCATTGAAAGAGCAAATCACTGGCCTCTGAAAAGAGAGGTAGGAAAATCTTAAAGACACTATATTCAGTGATTTGAAATAAAGGAAGCTTAAGACAGACAACATCTGTTGTTTTCAATCCCATGGGATTTTCTGCTTTTTTTCCAAATCTCAGCCCCTAATGAAAAGCAATGTCAGATTTAGAAAGGACAAAAAAAAAATGGTATGTACAAAATTAGAAATGTGTCTGGAAAGCTAAAATCCTTGAGTATGTAAGCCAGCATATGCTCCAGATCTTTGATAATGGAGTGAGGTCGAGTATTCTGTGATCACAATGGTTTTCAAATGCTATCATATATTTAAACAACCTACACTGGGATGAATATTGGCTGAAGGAAAAGGATTTCAGTTTAATTTTTAATGGCCAAAATCAGCTTCAGAATTGGACCCAAAGGTTTTTAGAAAGTTAGGAGGTGTCTACACAATGCTAAGTGGAATTGTCATGGCATATACAGTAGCACAGTCTACTAAAATGGTTGTGGGATCATGTGAATTTTAGGGAAATGCAAAATGTTTACAAGAATAACAAGGGTTATTAAGGTATTGCTGGAAATATTCTTTTATAATCAACAGGTTTTTTAGTACTAAAGTTGAACAAAGTAGATGCATGTGTAAATCTCATTCTGTCAAAATAACTTCTTGTATAAACATTCTTTTCTTAAGAGTTTGGAAAACTTCAGAGCAGTTCTAAGGTACTGAGTCAACATAACCCGTGTCTTAAAAATAGTGTAGCCAGCACTGCAGGACTCTTCAAGTATCCTGTGATTTTCAGCTTGAGTGACAGAAAAGGAAGTGTAAAGGAAAGGATTCCGAACATGACTCACAGAATGTTTGGGGTTGGAAGGGCCCTCAAAAGTTCGTCATAAATGACTGCAACACATAACACTTCCCCTTGATGCAGGTATAAGAGTAGCCTTTTGGCAGTGTGAGCTTACCACATGCATCAACATATTTCTGTACATTATGCGATGAAGGCACAATGTGAAATTGCTGAGTTCTACAGTGATCTGGAAACAAACTGGCCTGCTACACAGATTTCTGGCTTAAGAGGGGAATAAAATTGATTGTGTGATGTAAACCTGAGCTTTTCTGCCATAAGTATATCCGTGAAAATTTAAATTCTATGCTGTGTGCAAGTGAAAGTTCGTGCACCCTCAGATATGTGAGGGAGAACCAGGCAAATCTTTAGGTGCTTTGTTAGCAGTTGATCTGGGCTGCACTTATCAAGAGTGCCACCAAACCAACATCCCTTCCCCTGTTGAAACTAAAATTGCCATCATTTTTTCCATCAGGTATGTCTTGTCTATGCCATTCGTGCCATTGCAACCTTTCTGCTGGTCTTCAGCGCCCTACTGCAGTCCACTGTGTAGTTACCTTCATACTCAGGGCGCCAGCAAATCTGGCATGTGCTGACTCTCCCTGCCAGCTGCCTTTGTGAAGTTCAGTCCCTTGTTTACCCATTCACAAAGACCTGTGAACTGCAGGTCAAATTAACCTTCTTCACCGTTTGCAGTCTATAGGTACTTGGCTGGGATGTTGAAACTTTATGTCCTAAAGAAGAAGATTTTGGAGGATGACTGCATGGCCCTCTCGGGGCTGGTCAGTCCTTGGGAGTTCACTCCCTGGACATATGCAGAAAAAGCTGTGCAACAGAGCTCTTTGCTTAAACCTTCCCTTCTTCGCCACCGGTAATTATAGAATCATAGAATCATAAAATCATCTAGGTTGGAAAAGACCTTTAAGATCATCATGTCCAACCATTAACCCTACTCTACCAAGTCCACCACTAAGCCATATCCCCAAGCACCACATCTATATGGCTTTTAAACACATGGAGAGATGGTGACTCAGCCACCTCCCTGGGCAGCCTGTTCCAATGCCTGACAACCCTTCCAGTAAAAGCATTCTTCCTAATGTCCAGTTAAACATCCCCTGGTGTAGCTTGAGGCCATTCCCTCTTCTTCTGTCACTAGTCACTTGTGAGATGAGACCAGTGCCTACCTCTCTACAACATCCTTTCAGGGAGTTGTAGAGAGCTATAAGGTCTCCCCGCAGCCTCCTTTTCTTCAGGCTAAATAAACCCAGTTCCCTCAGCCTCTCCTCAGAAGACTTGTTCTCCAGGCCCTTCACCAGCTTTGCTGTTCTTCTCTGGACCTGCTCCAGCACCTCAATGTCTTTTTTGTACTGAGTGCCCAAAACTGAACACAGTACTCAAGGTGCGGCCTCACCAGTGCCAAGTGCAGAGGGACAATCACCACTCTTCTCCTACTGGCCACACTATTTCTACTACAAGCCAGGATGCCATTGGCCTTCTTGGCCACCTGGACACACTGCTGGCTCATGTTCAGCCACTTGTTAACCAGTATACCAGGTCCCTTTCTGCTGGGCAGCTTTCTGGTCACTCTTCCCAAGCCTGTAGTGTTGCCTGGAGTTGTTGTGGCTCAGGTGAAGGACTTGGCACTTGGCCTTGTTGAAGCTCAAACAATTAACCTCAGCCCATCGATCCATCCTGTCCAAGTCCCTCTGCAGATCCTCCCTACACTCAAGAGGTCAGCACTCCCACCCAACTTGGTGGTGTCTGCATACTTACTAAGGGTGCATTCTATCTCCTCATTAAGATCACTGACGAACATGTTAGACAGAAGTGGTCCCAATATGGAGCCCTGAGGAACACCACTTGTGACCAGCTGCCAGGTGGATTTATCTCCATTCACCATCACTCTTTGGGCCTGGCTGTCCAGCCAGTGTTTTACCCAGCAGAGCGTACACCTGTCCAGGCCTAGGGCAGCCAGTTTTTTCATGAGAATGCTGTGGGAATCAATTTCAAAGGCTTTACGGAAGTCCAGGTAGACAACATCCACAGCCTTTCCCTCATCCACTAGGTGGGTCATCTTGTCATAGAAGGAAATTGGGTTCACCAGGCTGGACCTGCCTTTCATAAACCCATGCTGACTGGTCCTGATCACCTGGTTGTCCTGTATATGGTGCCTAATGGCACTCAAGATGATCTGCTTCATGACCTCCCCTGGCACCAAGGTCAGACTGACAGGTCTGTAGTTCCCCAGATCCTCCTTTTAGCCATTCTTGTAGATGGACATTATATTTGTTACCTTTCAGTCCACTGGGACCTCATCAGTTAACCAGGACTTCTGGCAAATGATGGAAGAGAGTTGTGGTGAGCACATCCACCAACTCCTTCAGTACTCCTGCACGTAACCCATTCGGCTCCATAGACTTGTGCATGTGTAAGTGGTTTAGCAGGTCACTGACTATTTCCTCTTGGATTGTGAAGGTCTCATTCTGCTCCCCCCCCTCTCCCTGTCTTCCAGCTCAGGGGGCTGGGTGTCTAGGAAACAACTAGTTCTAATGCTAAAGACTGGGGCAAAGAAAGCATTAAGCACTTCAGCCTATTCCTCATCCCTTTTCATTGTTTCCCCCTGCATCCAATAAAGAATGAAGATTCTCCTTAGTCCTTCTTTTCTATTTAATGTATTTATAGAAACATTTTTTACTGTCTCTAACAGCAGTAGCCAGGCTGAGTTCTAGCTGGGCTTTGGCTATCCTAATTTTCTCCCTGTGTAGCCTCAGGATCACTCCCTGCATTGCTGTTCTCATTACGTGGCTTTTTAGGCAGTAGTCTCACTATCGCTACATAGAAAAGCTTTACTCCTTTTCCTCTGCACAACAGCAACTTTTGCTGTTTTTCACATAAAACAAAGCCAAACACCAACAAATAAAGGGAGTATCATTTAGCTATTGCTGTCACTTCTGAGGGACCTTACAGAGCAGGAACTTCCCATTCAGTCTCCACAACTGAGAAGGAAAAAGTGTTTGTTCTTTTCCCACCCTAAAGACAGCACCATGTTCAAATGGACTTCACAAGCTCAGCTCCATCAGCAGACAGAAAAGAAGTGCAAAGTCACGGTTATTTTTGCGTGTGTTTTGAGTTGGTAGAGCTATTTCTGTTACAGAAATGTACCTTTCAAGTCTTCAAGATTTGTATTCTCCAGTACAGAATAGCATGAAGTTAACAGCATTGTCTGCTTCCTGAGATGTCCTGCCTTGAGAAACAAAGAAGCAACCTATTTTTCAGACTTTACATACCAAACATATGAAATGGGAAACTGAAAATATCTTCATCTAGCACCATTCTGTGAGCTTTATAGTGCTCTTAAGCATGTAGAAAATTGTGTTAGCACAACTGTTAAACAGAAGCATTTAAAAGAAGAGTATTCCAGGGTTGTTTTTTTTTTAAAAAAAACCATACCAACAAACAAACAACTGAAAAATAACCCTCAAAAATTATGCTGGCACTTACGTTTCTCACACTAAAGCTCCAAGCAAAGGATTTTTCTCTACTTCTAAGGGAAATTCTGTAGTAATCTTTCTGAATTTTGCAAAAAAAAAAAAACAAACCAATAAAACAGAAAAGAAAAGGAGATATTAGAATTGCATCACATTGTGTTTTGCCTGGCATAGCTCTTCAATCTCTTCAATAATTTCTGGTGCCACAAAATGTCTTCATGTAACATAGCAACAGTTTCAGCAACCGTGCAGATTTAGAATCATCAAAAACATCGTAGTCTGGTCTAAATCACACAGATCCCTTCCTTATTCTATATATTGTGTAATGTGTAGGTATGATATTTACAAATACCTCTTTCCCCTCCCACAGCAAAAGAGGAGAATAATAAAACAATACATCAACACAGCAGATGCTTGAAATCTCTAGGAGACATCTGAGACATCTTGGGAAGGAGAAACTCCTGATTTAAGGGGAAGGTACCTCATTTCTTTTTGAATGCTTAACAGCAACACATTAAGGATCAAAATAACCAGACAACAATAAATAAAGTGGAAATCCTAAAAAGAAGAAAGATCTATTACTTATGGAATGTGTGCTTTCTCAGGCAATGTACTGAGCTGCAAAATAGCTTTCTGAAAGATACTCAGTGTAAAAATGTTATGTTATGTTATGTTATGTTATGTTATGTTATGTTATGTTATGTTATGTTATGTTATGTTATGTTATGTTATGTTACCAACAGGGCATGGACAAACTGATTGAGTTCAGAGAACATTGTGAAAAGTGCCAGGGACTTGGGATGTAGTGATTCATGACAGCAGCTCACATATAGAGTGCAGTTTAATCAGATTAAATAATCACTATAAGGGTCTCAGTATACTTGTAACAAAGGAAATGTGTAGGATTAACTATGGGTTAGTTTGCTGTTGTTTTGGGGGTTTTTTCCTAAAGCTGTATTACAGTGTGGTATATTTTCCAAAAAGGAACATTTGAACTTGTCTAATATAAGATTACAAACAAACAAACCAACCAAACACCAAACCCCTTAAATTGAATAAAACCCTAGATATTTACAGTTTTCCAGAAAACCTAGAAAATACTTCTTCCACCAGTCAAAAGGGAAGTATCTCCATGGCCTGGTAGGTCTTTGACAGTGTATGCATGTATTCTCATTATACTAGAGTTTATTAAAAGAAGCTGTCAGGAGCTATCTTTAATCTGTGGAGCCTTGGTAGCTGATGTCTGGTGAGAGGTGATAAAAGCTGTAGTTACACTTACGTGTATATAAACACTTCCGTGTGCTTGTGTGTGTAAAATATATGTGGGTCAATACAGCTTGCCCATGGAAACTCTGCTCTGAAAGGAGACTTGTTTCTCACATCTCGCTCTGGTATGTGCAAGTAGGCTCCAATGTTATGACTGCAGGGAGGTTTTCTTCCTAGCAGAAACTGCACAATCAAACAAGGGAGAGGAGCAGCTACAGAGTGGAATGGGCCCCTCAGTGGGATGATGCATTAAATGTCTCTTGCTCACACTGAGATAAAATCAAGACTTCCAGAACATGAAATGAAGACCTTGCTGGTCTGATAACACTGAAGAATGTTATTAAAACACAAAAATCCCTCCTGCAGTTGAGTTTACTGACCTGACATTTAGAATGAGCATCCCTTGCATTCAGAGGCGTTCAATACACAAACAGCCACGCGTGTCTAGGTAGGACAACGGGCAGAGGTGCCACCAGGCTCTGCTCCCACCCCAGAGAGATGCGTGGTCGCCTCTGCCTATGCGCTGAGCTGAGATGCACCTTGTAACCCTGTGAATTGAGCTGATGTACACCTTGCCAGTGGGGAGCAAAAGGAGAAAGAACTGGTGCACTGCACAAACCAGTCTCCAACAATAACACCAGAGCAGTATGCTGCTGATTTTACACATCATCTCTGTCTGGAGCAGAGCTGCAGCTAATAGGGAAGCTACAGGTTTCACATTTCAGGAGCCATTGAGATGTTTAGGACACAAGCTGCTGGTAACTGGTGAGCAATTAGGTCATTCTAAATCTGCAGTTTCTGGAAAGGTCTTATTTTCCCTCTCAGACAGGACATCCTAGCAAATAATGGTGAAGTCAGAGATGGATATGAACATTACAAGAGTTACACACAAAAGATTCATTAGCGGTGCCTGACTTTGCCTTTAGCAAACAGCACATTGTAAGAGTAGGAGAAAGTGCAATCTGAATAATCTCATTTAAAAACATATATTAGGGGAAATCTTGTCCATAATGAAGTCTGTCAGGACTTGCAATTAATCTCATTATAAACAGGATTTCATGCAAATAGTTGCTAGCAATATTAACTCTGATAGTAACGCTTGCCACAGCTGGAGGTCATGAGAACTTAAGGACAATTTCCAGCCCTCTTCCCTGAGCACCACTTTGGCAAGGAATAATTATGCAGAGTGAAAGCTGATGGATTGTTCTGATATCAGCGAAGCCTTCATGTCTTTTCACCAGATGTAAAGTGTAATCAGAATTTTACAGAAGTACTTCTGAATGTCATTTTTACAGTTTTCTTGGCAGCTTTTTAGAATCCATTTCCTGTCATACACGGGGGTACAAAGAGGCAGAATTGTGAAAATGCTGCATTTCTTTTCCTCCTTTTTCTTAAGCAGGGGAAAGCTTATGAGGAGAAATAGAGGACTGACTTGATACCAGATGTGTAACACTGTAGGAACTTTGGTAGCCCTCTAAGTTGGCTGTGTTTTTTTCCCGTAGTCTGACAGTGCCAGGTTGCCTATTATCTCAACTTTTGTTTTGTAATTAAAACATCTTTAGTCAGAAGTATCTCTGTTTTGCTCTGCTTAGTGACTGAAAATTTCAGATCATCAGCATCCCGTGCCAAACGCCTCGTGCATGCTGCGCCTAGCACCTGGAACGTGTGGTTTACAGCAGCTCCCTATACTGGAATTGTTTGGATTGCAATTCGGGACTCGCAGTGGCAAAGCAGAGCTGATACTGGAGCGTGGTGATGCGCTGCTGTGCCAATGGCAACAGCGGATCGGAACGAGGGGAGAGCTCAGCAAAAGATTGCCCCATTATTTTCAGAGACAATCTACCTGCCTGGCCAAACCATGCAGAAGCCTCTGGCCAGTCACCAACTTGCTATCGTTACTGGACGTTTCATTAAAGCCTATCACTTCTGATTGCTGATACTGCACTGTTAATTTAGTGTTGGTGGACCAACGGTATGGACTGTTGTCACGGACGCTTGCGAGTCTACAGTGCCCGGTCATAAAATGATCGGCAGTGCAGAGCTCTATTGAGAATCTTACACCTGTAAAGCTGTCAAACCATAGATAATGTACGTAGTCATTGTCTTATCAAACAGATAACGAGAAAGGCTGACCAACAGGAAAGGGTTGTGCCTGCCTGATTGCTCCGGATTGAAAGGAAAGATCCATGCTGGCAATGCAGGTCCTTGTCCTTGGGGACTCTCTTCTGGAGGGCGTGGGAGGTCTTATATGCTGACCCCTTAGGGAAGCCTGCTGCCTCCCTGGTGCCAGCAGTAAGAACATAGAGAAAAAACACCCTACCCTTGTTCGGCCCACAGACTACTACCCATTACTAATTTTTCAGGTAGGCAGTGATGAAATTACAACAAGAAGTCTGAGGGCAATGAAGACTGAGGGCATAAACAGGAGGAACCAGCAGATCAACACCTGGCTACATGACTGGCGTCATCAGCAGGATTTGGGGTTCTTTGAACATGTGCTACTTCAGAAGACACCAGGCCTGCTGGCCACAGATGGGGTACGCTTGCCTCAAAGTAGGAAAAGAATCCTGGGGCAAGAGCTAGCAGGGCTCGTTGAAAGGTCTTGAAACTGGACTTGAAGGAGGGTGGAGATGGGAGTGGTAACACCATGCTGGTGTTTGTGGGACAGTGTGCTGGTAAGGCCTTTCAGTCTGTCCTCGCAGTGGAGGTGGGGGGTGGTGATGCATCCACCTGGGAAATAAATCAGGTCAACAAGGTTTGGCACCAAGGCTCCTTAGTTACCACCAAGGACAATGAGAAGGCAGACCATCCTGGGGCTGTGATGACAAGGGTATGTCCTCCTGCTCTCCTCCAGGAAATCCTGCATGCTTGGCCACCTCTCTGAAATGCCTATACACTATCACACACAGTATGGGGAACAAACAGGAAGAATCAGAGATCTATATGCTGTCTCAGGACCATGATCTCATTGCAATTACTGAGACATGGTGGGACAGCTCACATGACTGGAACGCTGTCATGGATGTCTATGTCCTTTTTAGGAAAGATAGGTCAGCAAGGCAAGGTGGTGGAGTTGCTCTTTATGGGAGAGAGCAACTTGAATGTATCAAGCTCTCCCTGGGGGTAGATGAAGAGCAAGTTCAATGCTTTTGGGTAAAGATTACAGGGCAGGCTAATATGGGAGACGTTGTGGGTGCTTACTACAGGCCACCTGATCAGGATGAGGAAGCTGATAAAGCCTTCAACAGGCAGCTGGAAGTAGCCTCACAATCACAGGCTCTGGGGGACTTAAGTTATGCTGACATTTGCTTGGAAAAACTACACAGCCAGGAGCATGCAGTCCTGGAGGTTCCTCCAGTGCACTGACAATAACTTCTTGATGCAGGTGGTGGAGGAGCCAACAAGGAGAGGAGTAGTGCTGGACCCTGTATTGATACACAAGGAGGGACTTGTCGAGGATGTGAAGCAAACATGAGATGGTGGAGTTCAGGATGATATGCAGTAGGCACAGAGCCACAAACTGGATGACTACCTTAGACTTCAGAAGGGATAACTTTGGCCTCTTTGAGGACCTGCTTGGAGAAGTCCCGTGGGACAGGGCTTTAGATGGTAGAAGCAGAGCCCAAGAGAGATGGCTAATATTCAAGCACCATTTTCTCCAAGTTCAAGATTGGAATGGAATTCAATAAGGGCAAGTGTAAAGTGCTGCATCTGGGGAAAAACAACCCCATGTATCAGTACAGGTTGGAGGCTGAGCTGTTAGAGGGCAGCTCAGGGGAAAAGCACCTGGTAGTCCTAGGGGACAACAGGATGACCATGAGGCAACAGTGTTCCATCATGGCTATGAAGGCCAATGGCATCCTGGGATGCATTAGGAAGAGTGTGGCCAGCAGGTCAAGGGACGTTCTCCTCCCCATCTACTCTGTGCTGGAGAGGCCTCACCTGGAATACTGTGTCCAGTTCTGGGCTCCCTGGTTCAAGAAAGACAAGGAACTGCTGGAAAGAGTCCAGCGCAGGGCCACTAAGATGAAGGGTCTGGAGCACCGACCATATGAGGGAAGGCTGAGAGAGCTGGGTCTGTTTAGCTTGGAGAAGAGAAGGGTGAAGGAGGATCTTATCAGTGCTTAATATCTAAAGGGTGGGTGTCAGGCAGGTGGGGCCAGGCTCTTCTCAGTGGGGTCCAGTGATATGACTCGGGGCAAT